>JAIGNY010004213.1:32500-82500 GCA_020152595.1 Chiridota heheva | reverse complement strand
GTTCCTAAGTTTTCAAATTGTGCTGTCCTATCATTTAAATGACATTTGCATAATTTATTACAATAGTGAGCTAAAATTCAGAGATCTGTAAAATTCTATTTTTATTCGATTGTGATGAAATGTTTGGCTATTTTTGTAATTTGTAGCATATTTCTTCTAATTAAACTCAAGTTGTTGCTAATGTGGATAAAAGACTAGAATAAAACTTCGAAAACCATACCTCAGCTGTGATGTTTTCTTTAATTGAAACGGTGCAGTTGTTTGGAACTTTATCAGCAGAAAACCAATGAATGTTTGTTCGTACAACGTGGGATTTATGTACCAGATTTGATCATTCACCCCATATACCCATTACATTATTGCAAATCACCGCCAGCAAGCGTGTTTATACAATCAATAGGAAGTTATTAACCCTTCTCAGCTAAAACAAAAACTTCAAATTCGTATCAAGAAATCGTCGCGTCAATATTTTACCAAACTCACAACAATGTCTGGGTTTGGATGTACTGAATGTATTGATGTACAAATGAGTGGCAAATAAACATTTTATCAAATTCTGACTCCGGAAGGAACTTAAAACTACATAGCTTTTTAATATGGGACTACCAGGTCTGGTTATTATTAATTATCATGTAGATTAGGGACCAAAGATCGTTCCCTGCCTATCTTGACTTTCGTGTTTCAGGTCAGAAGGGCAACATGAATTTACACTTTTTTTGTGTAGCCTATATATACCTAAATACAGTTTCAAAATGTTCTATACAAATTTATTGCACGTTAAAGAGCAATAAGCATTTGAAGTTCAAGTAAAACGAAGGGCGCCCTCTTATCGCGGAACTACTTTATATCACATGTAGGTGATGCGAAATTGCAATGTTTTGAGACAATATTACCAAATTGATTATTCTACTCTGATCATTTTGCAAAGTAACTACCATTATATGTATCATTATTATATAACAGTATGAAAAATAACACGTTTTAATGCAAATCTTCACAGTTGTTGATTCGAGTCGGTGACTTGGACGCGAGTCACAATTTTGTGTGACTTGACAACAAATGACTTGTGACTTGATTTGACTTGCCAACAAGTGATTTGTGACTTGACCTAACTTGAAGAAATTTTACCTGTCGACATTAAACATTTTCACAAAAACCTGAAAACAGAATAATGGCTTTGAAGAAATAAAAGAAGTTGTAGATGTTTATACCTGTTTATTGTACATTGCAATCCAATTGCAACAAAAACTGGACTCATGTACCCTGACATACCTTTCATTGGAAGAATTTTTATGCAGAATACACATAGGTTTTTTGTAAGGTATCAAAGATGCAATGGTAACTTAACGATCGACATAAAAACGACTGGATAAAAGATTAGAGACAATACAAGTTTTAAAGTTTTTGCCATGCTCCCAATAAATTTCTGGTCTGTTAGTAGGAATATACTTTTTCATCATTTCAGTGACAAAGAGAACTTAAAAAATTAAGGAATTGCATAAAGATATTGAGCTGTCTGTCCAGCAGCACAGTCATACACGTCATAGACCCAGTCTCACATGTCATAGACCCAGTCATACATGTCATAGACCCAGTCATACATGTCATAGACCCAGTCATACATGTCATAGACCCAGTCATACATGTCATAGGTCCAATCATACATGTTATAGGCCCAGTCATACATGTCATAGATCCACCCATACATATCATAGACCCAGTTATACATGTCATAGACCCAGTCATACATGTCATAGGTCCAATCATACATGTCATAGGCCCAGTCATACATGTCATAGATCCACCCATACATATCATAGACCCAGTCATACATGTCATAGGCCCAATCATACATGGCATAGGCCCAGTCATATATGTCATAGGCCCAGTCATACATGTCATAGACCCAGTCATACATGTCATAGGGCCCAGTCATACATGGCATAGGCCCAGTCATACATATCATAGGCCCAACCATACATGTCATAGGCCCAGTCATACATGTCATAGGCCCACTCATACATGGCATAGGCCCAGTCGACATGTCATAGGCCCAGTCATACATGTCATAGGCCCACTCATACATGGCATAGGCCCAGTCGTACATGTCATAGACCCACTCATACATATTATAGACCCAGTCATACATGTCATAAGCCCAGTCATACATGTCATAGACCCAGTCATACATGTCATAGGCCCAATTATACATGTCATAGACCCAGTCATACATGTTTAGCAGTCCAGTCATACATGTCATAGACCCACTTATACATGTCATAGACCAGTCATACATGTTCAGCAGTCCAGTCATACATGTCATAGGCCCACTCATACATGGCATAGGCCCACTCATACATGTCATAGACCCAGTCATACATGTCATAGGCCCACTCATACATGTCACAGGCCCACTTATACATGTCATAGACCCATTCATACATGTCATAGACTCAGGCATACATGTCATAGGCCCACTCATACATGTCATAGACCCAGTCATACATGTCATAGACCCAGTCATATATGTTCAGCAGTCCAGTCATACATGTCATAGACCAACTCATACATGTCATAGACCAGTCATACATGTCATAGGCCGACTCATACATGTCATTGACCCAGTCATACATGTCATAGGCCCATTCATACATGTCATAGACCCAGTCATACATGTCATAGGCCCACTCATACATGTCATAGACCCAGTCATACATGTCATAGACCCAGTCATACATGTTCAGCAGTCCAGTCATACATGGCATAGGCCCACTGATACATGTCATAGACCCAGTCATACATGTCATAGGCCCAATCATACATGTCATAGACCCACTCATACGTGTCATAGGCCAGTCATACATGTCAAAGACCCAGTCATACATGTCATAGGCCTTCATCATAAATTTGGTATGAATTAAAGGATTAGTTCAGTTATCAAGTAAGTCTATCTTATATAAAAGAGGACTTAAAAATAATAGTGAAGAAAGCATTCCAAAATCATATTCCATTAGGTAGATATTCAAATTTAAATTCTGTCTTATCTGTGTAGAGTTGAGTTGACTAGTGTAGTAAGTCTGCTATGCATTGGCGCTCTCATCCCCACATTCTTAACAATTGTTAATGTATCTTAAAGTTAGTTTATTTAATTTTTAGCCATTTGAATTATTTTTATCTTAACTTATATATTTTTCTATTGAACTTGTTTGCTATTTGAATTATTTCCCCTCAAACTTTCTTTAGGTGGTAAATCATCAGGCACGGATCCAGGAATTTCCGAGAAGCAGGGGGGGGGAGGGGGAGGGGAGGGAGTCGCAAATCAGTTCTGCCTAATTTCTCTTTTGTTGTGCATGAGGCATGATGCAGAATTCAAAGACGTTATTCTTCTCACCTGCTCACGCCCTAGCTCTAGAATAATTTCATTTAACATGGGAACTTGTAGCAAAAGAGATTAAGTGCGGAGGGTATATGTGGTCTGAAAGGCGGCGCCCTCACCACTGGATTCGCGCCTGATTATGATTACACTTACTAGTTTATGTTTAATTACTTTCCTGACATATTCATTGGTTTTGAAGCAACCAAATTGCAGGACAAATTTTGATAGAATACATAAAGTTTTTGAGGAAACTAAGGCTGTGACGTCACAGCTAGTCTGATTTTAGTCGTTTGTACACAAATGATACCAAACTTTAAACTTAATTATCTTCTTAACGGAATACTACTTTTGAATGCTTTCTTCACCATTTTGTTTCTTTTGAAGTCCTCTTTCATATAAGATGGACTGGCTTGACTTCTGAACTAATCCTTTAAACACTTCTTTCAAACTTCAAAAACTGATCTGCTCAAGAGTTTTGTTTTCTTTCTACTACTACATGTCCATAGACCTTTAAATAGGATTTAATTTGTAATCTATATATGTTTTATTCTGTACTAACCATTGCAGACTTTCATACAATTTAATCGTATCATATCGTAGCAGAAATTCGCTACGCCTTTAGTTTGAAAGTTTGACTTGTGACTTGACATGACTTGGCGAAAAATGACTTGTGACTTGACTTGACTTGCAAGCAAATGACTTGTGACTTGATTTGCCAACAAGTGACTTGACTTGACTTGGAAAAATATTGACTTGGTTAGAACTCTGCAAATCTTTAGGATTATGTTGTTGGGTTGGAAAAGGCATACTAATGGTACAAGAGAGGAGAATGGCTGCATGAGCTGAGAATGGGTGGCTCATGGATTGACTCTAGAAATGAGGAGGATGAACCCCAAACCTGCAGGGTAGGGTCCAGGCGCGTAGCCAGGATTTTTTTAACGGGGGGGCCTAGACCATCAGCCCTTGGTGAAGTTTGCCCTATATAATTGTAACTGCGCTACGTACGCACCACTATGGGTTGGCGTGTAACGTATATGGAGAAATTTTTGAAAACGCCCCTAAGGCTTGCAGGAACTGCCCCAAAATGGGAAAAAAGTGACAATATTTTCTTCAATTTTAGTCAGTTTCCCCCTGATGAAGGTTCCTTTACCCTCTCCAATGACGAAATGATCGATTTAAGTCCCCTTGTTCTCGCATTTTTCTCAGAAATAAAAACAAACTCAATAATTTCCGGAGTGAGTGGAAAACTTTTTTTTTTTTTTTTTTTTTTTGCGAAGGGGAGGGGGCCTAGGCCAGGCCCCTCTATATCATTTTATATTTTACGCGACAAATGTCCCATTTGGGTGGAGACAAACAGTCAGGGAGAATCCTGGACTTTCAGTGTAATAAGAAAATGCACTAAAACTTGGAGCTTCGTATTCATTAAGATCCATGGAGGCCGCCATTTCAACTAGTGATAACGTTATATTAATAGGATTTTTACTAAGAGAACGGTAGTATTTGTTTAATGTAATGTATGATGCATGTACACGGTATCAGCGATGACTAAGCCAAGACAGAATCATGTGTCGAGAGGGCTGTTCAAAAGGTCAACGACCTGTCAACGGAAGTCTTTTGTTATTTTATCGCGAAGTCCACGATGAAATTGAAAGCCCGCAGTCAAATCTAATGAATATTTATTTGAAATCGGTATTTTCTTTCAAAAACACCCCCGCGTTCTTATTAAAAATCCCCATTGATTTAACATTATCACTATAAATAAAATGGCGGCCTCCATGGATCTTAATGAACACGAAGCTCTAAATTTTGGTGTATTTGTTATTACACAGAAGTCCAGGATTTTCCCCTACTGACAAGTTGCCCAATTTAAGGTATAAAAGTCATGTGTAATGTATTATTTATACCATGGAGTTCAAAGCCATGTTTATACTGGGGCAAGAATCTCTTTTGGGGGTCTTATTCCAGACACCACTGCTGCATATTGGTGCCCTTCTCCTAAGAACCTACACCAGGGCCGTAACATTTCACGAGGCAAAATGAGCACGAGCGGATCTTTGAGACAAAATTCCCTCCTATGCAACCCATTGTCTCCATATACCTATTGTATAAAAATTCAAAGCCGGAAATATTTTGCAGGGGTTTTGTCCACCCCACAGCCCCTATGATAGCTATGTTTCTAACCTAAACCACGTTAGGGTCATCTAACCTTTATCCAGGAATATATAATACATGTATAACTTTGTGCCATGTAGTACAGGGAGGTGACTACCCCTCACTCACCTCATCGAGTCAGGGGGAAGCCTGGCAACACCCACGTTGTGGGTAATGTTTTGGGACTAGGGAGCATCCTTAACTCTCTAGAAACAACAACAAATCCAAGAAAAATTGGTCCCAAATATACCAATGACTCCTTTGGCCTCCTTCCAAATTCCTGGATTCACCAATCTTTCATCTCTAATTTAAAAAGTATATCATTATTGCTCGTATGATTTACATACTTATAGATACAGTAAATTAATAAATAACACACACTGACGTATGACAATATTTTTCTTGTTCATGTATCCATCGCAAAATTATATTTTTATGTGCATACAGAACAGTTTTAAAACAAATGAAGAAAATGGTATGAAAAATATTTTTATGGTTCGCATGCGAAGTATTATGCGAAGCTATGTAATGGCAATTACGTCCGTCCACAAATTTGTCCTGAAGTTTCCTCAGAAATGTTAAAGTTTTTTGAGAATTCCTCAGAAAATGTTAAAGTTTCTTCAGATATCCTTATGGAATGTTAGAATTTTCTTATAAAATGCTCCACCTTTTCAGAGATACTTAAGACAGGATTGAAGACTAGTTTCGACAAAAGTTTACAAAACATTTGATATTTTCTTAGAAGATACCTGTAAAATGATATAATTTTCCAATATTCTTCAGAGATCCTCAAGTCTCTCTTGTAGCACCTGAGATTTAAAATCCTGAAAATTCTTCAAAATATGTGGGCACCAACAATTGTCTCAGGCATGAATATTAAACTCTTTTATTATTGTGGAAATTTGCATAAAGTTGGTACAGTATATGACCTGATCAGACTTTTTTTAAATGTAGTATGCTTAGTCAGGGAGTGTGACAGGACGTGATTGCATATGGACATAGGGAGGGATGCCATGTGGGACATGAATGGGGGCCATATGATATAATATTTATCATGTTGTATACACCAAGGGCTATATCAGGCATAATTATTTGACTCCACTTTTTTTCTTATTCAACAACCATTTGCATATAACAGTAAAAGCTATTATATTAAGTGACACTTTCATATATAGTATGCTCAATCAGGGATTGTGATACCTAGGATGAAACTTCTTATGGAGCCTATGGGACGTCATGTGAGACATAGGGTGGGATGCCATGTATGATGCCATGTGGGATGCCATGTGGGATGCCATGTGGGACATGGAGTGGGATGCCATGTGGAATAGGGTGGAATGCCATGTAGGATATGTGGTGGAATGCCATGCAGGACATAAGATGGAATGCCATGGAATGGAATGTCATGTGGGACATGGGATGATATGGGATGTCATGTGGGACATGGCGTCTCACCCCATTTCAACTAGTCATTTGCATATATGTTATTATATGAACTGACACTTTCATACATAGTATGCTCAATCAGGAACTGTGATAGCTAGAAACTTCTTATGGAGCCTATGGGATGTCATGTGGGACATGGGGTGGAATGCCATGTGGGACATGGGGTTGGATGCCATGTGGGACATGGGGTGGGATGTCATGTGGGACAAAGTGGGATGCCACAAGTAACACAGAGTGTGACATATGTTGGGATGACATAAGGTAGAATGCCATGTGTGACATAAGGTAGGATGCCATGTGTGACATAGTGTAGGAGGCTATGTGGGACATTGGGTAAGAGGCCATGGGACATGGGGGGATGCCACGAGTAACACAGAGTGTGACATATGTTGGGATGGCATAAGGTAGGATGCGATGTGTGACATAAGGTAGGATGCCATGTGTGACATAGGGTAGGAGGCTATGTGGGGCATAGGGTAGTAGGCCATGGGGACATGGGATGTGATGCCATGTGGGACATAAAGTAGGATGTCATCGGGACATTGGTAGGGATACCATGTGGAACATATGGTGGGATGCCATGTGGAACATCAGGTGGGAAGCCACTGATGCCAGACACAGGGAGGGATGACATGTGGGACATATGGAGGGATGTCATGTGGTGCATATGGTTCGATTAATATGGGACATACATGTAGGATGGGATCCATGTGGGTCATAACGTGGGATGCCATGTGGGACATATAGTGGAATGCCATGTGGGACATATGGTGGAATGTCATGTGAGACACTGTATGGTGGAATGCCATGTGAAAGATATGGTGAAATCCCATGTGGGAGATATGGTGGAATGCCATGTGGGACAAGACATTGGATGTCATGTGCGACATGAGGTGGGATGTCATTTGGGACATGGGATGTGATCCATGTGGGACATGGGTGAAATGCCATATGGGTCATAGGATGGGACGCCCTGTGGGATATATAATGGAATGCCACGTGGGACATGGGATGTCATGTGGGACATGGGGTGGGATGCCATGTGGGACATGGGGTGGGATGCCATGTGGGACATGGGGTGGGATGCTATGTGGTACATGGGATGCCATGTGGTACTTAGTGTGAGATGCCATTTTTATAATTGGCCGGGTCATATGATATGGGTGTCAATTTGCATGACGGTATTTACCGTTCTACTTATATTTTAATTCACCTGTAACCAATGGCTTAAAATGCTTTTATGATTTATATGCAATCAGTGCCATCATTCCTACACGATCTCCACAGAAGGACGGGCCGCGATTTTTTTTCTTCTTCATGGGCTAGATAAGCGATGGCAAATTGATTGACCAATCAGATTCTAGTATTACTTCACCTTGTTGCTATGATCGTGAAATGAATATTCAATAGGTTTTAGCGCTTGGCTACTAGACTGCGTACGCGTACGCACAGCTATGATGTGAAGCTCCTCATTTGTATATGCGTAGGTGTACACCCGAGAAACATTGCAGTTCAGAATGCGTAATTGCTAGGAAGTCCTTGCTCTCTCGTTATAGTAATATTGATAGTAATTATTTCATATAGCGCCCTTTCTATACCAGTAGATTCAAGAGCGCTTTACAAACATAGGAGCTGTAGAATAGGGAGAGCTACCCAAACAGTGCATCATCCTTCCATTTGCACAGGGAAGTGAATGAACACCGCATTTTCACCCCGTTTTGACGCTTCTCTTTTCAAATAGTGTTCAGAGACCCAGGTAGGGTGTTACTGTCCTACCTACCATCGGGACCGACGGCTTAAGGTCTCCTCCGAATGACGGCGAGCGCCATTCAACCATTGCAACTTCTCTCAACAATTGAATGGGGGTGCAGGAGCTGCAAACGACGTACTTAAGCTTTGATAATCGGCGTAGCTGTCTGCATAACTGGAGAAATGGGTTAGACCAGACAGGGTAAGAACTAAGCTCGAGGTTAGCAGTCTAGTGTACAAGTGGGAGTGTGTCATCGCGGAGAAATGTGGAAAATAATAATAAATGGTAATTAGTGTTAACTATTTGCTAGAAAATGAACAGATACATGAACTTTCGCCACTCTCAAATGCTCTCTGAGAGCTAACGTGGTGCCGAATGATCAATCGTACGCGTTGTGCATACATATGCGACAATCGACGTAACTCGTCTCTACTGAAATATGAATATTCATATTAATATTCGTACAATAAATAAACGTGAATAATCATGTTTTCATCTTTCTATCTGCGCACCTAACTAGAGAATAAATCTAGCTTATCTAGCCTAGGAAAAAACATTCGCGGCCGGGCCAGATATCCCGAAATATCTCCGGAAAGCACCCGTGCTTTTTCCATTTTCTTATACAGTATCTGAGAGTAGAGTGGAGAAGGAGAGCAAACTTGATTATTAGCAGCAATGGATCCAATATTTGATTGAGCGCTTTGGAATATGAATGCACAAACTGCTCTAATTTAGGCATGAATCCCTTCAATTTAAAATCCACAAGATAATGCCATAATGATTTTGATTACAAATTAAATAATAACAAAAATCCGAAGGTATAAGTAATAAAAGAACTGTACACATCAGAATTAAAGAAAATAAATTAACAAAAAACAATCAAATACACAAGTACTTTAAAAGTTAATTTGAACCATTTGGCCCGTAGAACAAGTGTTTATACCCAGCTTCCATGACACAAGCAGATGAGAGTCACGGCTTCCCTGGATATGACATCAGCGCATCATAAATTAACTCCCCAACAATATTGGTACTAATTTCACTGCCTGAGTGGAGTTGAAGCAAGCGGAATGAAGTATTTTACACAACTACATGCTGCTTGGCAGGTAATTGAACATGGTATGTCTCATTTCAAACAGCAACTCTCCAACCACTGAGTCAAGCCTGCACACTTGTCCTTTCTTCTTTCGTGAGTATAAAGGTGACTCTTACAAATAATCCAAGTATTGGGAAGAACATTCTCAGATAGTCCTTTTTGTTTCTTGCCACTACTCAATCGTATTGTACAGGACTTCTTCACTTGCTGCTGTTCTTCTCCGCCTAGTTTATTCTGGTCATTTAAAAAAAAAACAATTGATAAAAAATATTAAGTTACACATGCATAATGAAACACTGCTCAGAACATTTTGTGATTTGATTGGCAGTTTGAGTGAAACATTTCCCACATTTCATCCCAATCAAGATGGAAACAATTGAGGGCCTATAACTCATACAATAGAAATTAATTCCATAGCAATGCTGGTGTTTAGTTTCCAACCATGTCCCTGAGTAGAACCTGAGAGTGTGACGTCATTCGGCCTACATTACATATAGGCCAAAAGCCGATAGTCAAAACTCTATGCCTCAGTGCGCGAAACTTTTCGCTTTGTCCTCCACCCACCTTGGTTTCAAGAGAGGGCAGCACATATTTCGGTACACTGAAAATTGGACAAAAAATAAATAAAAAAAGAATTACAAATCTAAATTAAAAAAATAAAAATTGAAATTCTTTAAGACTAAAATTAATTATATCTATCTTAGTTTTAATCATAACTTGTCTTTTCAATCAAGATTAACGTTCATTTTATTTCTAACAAGAACAGAAAAACAACGATTTCTTTTTACAGTACTGTACATGCAGAACGACAACACTCATATTGCTTGTATCGTACTTACGAACTTAGGCCTAGGCCTTAGTATATTTCAAGAAAAATGCTACGCTAACAACTTTTTCTGATAAGGGATATATGATCAAAACTAGTAGATGTCTTGAACTATTTCATGAGACCTTAAATAATGTGCTATCTTAATTGTGCTAGTTGTTGTTGAACAGTCTGAAGCTAACGCCGTAGCGCGCCGTTAGTTTAACCCTAACTGACCGACGTAAACGCTGACAAATATGGACAATAATTTCAGTTTTATTTAGGAACAAGAATATGTTGCTAATCAAATCTTATTTTATTCAGACACGTATGTAGCGATTGATTGCTTTCAAAAAGCGTCACCGGGGTAATCATAGGCCATTCAGCTACAGTAATGTAATGTTATGTTAGTGTACTCCGGCCTGGGCTACATTGTGTGAAACCATTTGCAATTTGGTAGCCTAAACGTATTGTTAATGTTATCTTCACTTAGCCTTAAGGCCCTTGGGCCTTAGGTTTTTTGGTATTAAAAATCTTAATTGACAATAATATCCTCATGAAGTAAAAATTAAAGCAAGTTGCTCTTGGTAGATTGGTACCAGTGTTCCAACTACCATGGACAAATTTGAGCAAAGTTTCAGCATTTAATTCATTCATTTTATTTGTAGCAATGGTTTAACTACAAGTGAAATATTTTGTAGCATACACAAAAACTCTGTGAAGATAATGATCAAATTATTCCGTCATATTCAGAACACTACTATTAGAGATCGATCAATTTAGGGCCACCACTATGTTACACGTCCTATGCGGTAAAGTAATATCAAAATAACGATAAATCCAGCAAATAAAACTCACCGAAATCTATCAGTGCATTGATATTCATCAATACATTGTGCAGGATGTATTCAACGTTTATTTAATCACGCAAACAATTGTTTTTCTTATCTGTTGATGGAATTTCAAGAGAACTCACCATGTCATTATACAAATTCTTCGCAGAGTGTATCACATGATATAAATCACAATCATTCATTGGATAAGAACAAGCTTTTCGTACCGCACGGCATCATAGAAGATTGGTCAAATTTCCAAATTTATCATCATTTTTCATAAAAACGTGCAAGAAACTTTGAGGAACATTTAGAATTTCTTTTAATATATTCATAAAAGAATTATTAGCAAAAAATTATGTTGCCTTTCTGACCTGGACTACAAAAGTGCACAATAAAGACGATTGGCCCATAGTCTAGTGCCAAGAAATTATAATTCGCTAACGGATTAAATCTTCTGATAATAAATATTTCAATATTGGGAGCAAATAGGTTTTCTTGCATAAGGATGGAATAAGAACGTTTATTTGACTGCCATTTCAAGAGAGTTTATAGTATGTAAATCAAACTATCTGATATACTATTTCATTCATTGTTGACCAATCTCAGAGGATTAGAATCGGCAAAGAGATTATCAGATAATATGATCATACGATTCTTTAAAAAATCTTGAAATTTGTACCAAACTCTTTAACTTCCGAACTCAGGATCAAAATCCTTTAAGTTTTTATTTTCAAACATGTCAGTGAGGTGAAAGTCTTTATATGATGTGTTATTAAGGGATTTGAGCCGCCTGTGTATTAGGGTCTCTTTTATATCTCATATATATATGTATATATATATATATATATATATATATATATATATATATATATATATATATATATATATATATATATATATATATATATATATATATATATATATATATATATATATATATATATATATATATATATATATATATATATATATATATATATATATATATATATATATATATATATATATATATATATATATATATATATATATATATATATATATATATATATATATATATATATATATATATAAATATATATATATATATATATATATATATATATATATATATATATATATATATATATATATATATATATATATATATATATATATATATATATATATATATATATATATATATATATATATATATATATATATATATATATATATATATATATATATATATATTGTATATGCACATATATATATATATATATATATATATATATACATATGTATATATATGTGTATATATATATATATATATATATATATATATATATATATATATATATATATATATATATATATATATATATATATATATATATATATATATATATAATAATATGTATATATAAGTAGTGTATAGGGGTCAAGAGGATCCCCCTGTGCTCCTCCATGTTTCATTTTTTTTAGAAACAGGGGGTCCTCCTTTGTGTTTCACATTTTTTGGAGAAGCATAGGAGTCCACCTTTATTGGTGCGCGTGGAGGACCCCCTGATGTAAACAGGTGGAACGGGGTTCACACATGTGGAAGAAAACGTGGGAAAGAATGTGGTTTTACACATGAGGAAGAAACGTGGGAGAGAATGTGGGTTAGGAAGAGGAGAGGTTAATCTGTTCTTTACAGAAATCCAGAAGAACCATCACAAAGAACATATCAGGACTTGTTTTACTGTTATTTCCAATAGGTAAGGTCATTTTTAACATGAAATTAGGAAAAAAGGAAAAATATATAAGAAAAAACTTATAAATAAAGCACACATCATGAGGAGAAACAGGACACTAACTGTCAATGAGAAGAAAGTTTGTATTTGTACCAAGGTCCATAAGGAGACATAATCAATAATGACGCACGGTAATCTTAATTGTTTGGTTGTTTGACTTAACTCTTGATATGGGTTGTAAAGGGCACAATGGATACAATAGGTGGTGTATCGATGAAAGGGGTGAATCAGAGTGAGGAGAGTGACGTAGAAGAATTAAAAAGATAAGTAGGAAAAATAGATAAACATTGCAACATTGAGTGTAAAATAACGGAACAATAGACTGAGATGATGATGGGGACGCGATGAGATGGGGTGTGATAAATACTATGCAAACGGGCTTTTCCACTAATTCTTTAAAATCTATTTCTTTCTTTTTTGATTATCGTTTAATTTTTAAAACACAAATTGAAGTTTAAAACGCATCATGCCACCGTACACACAAGAGAAAAAAATTACCCTTGCAAAATGTGTGGGAAACGATTCAAGACCAATTTTTCTATGCTTTGGCATGGACAGAAGAATTGCATGAAGGTGAAGAAAAGGAATTAGACAGGTAACCTATAATTTCATTATTCTTTCAACGAGATCATGCATTTTTAAATTGGGTGGATTTCAAGTTCTACTATACACCGATAATGGTATAAGTATTGTCTTTACACGCAGAGCAGTTTGAAATGGAATGAGGCATTACCACCTGGGCCATCCTCATCATCTGGAGCAAAACCTGAGCCACCACCTCGATCACCAGAACCACCTTCACCACCAGGACCACCGCCATCATCACCACCCGCAACACCGCCACTATCACCACCTGCACCACCGCCACCATCACCACCTGCACCACCGCCACAAGAACCACCGCCACCATCACCACTGCACCACCACCATCATCACCACCCGCACCACCGCCACCATCACCACCCGCACCACCGCCACCATCACCACCTGCACCACCGCCACCATCACCACCCGCACCACCGCCACCTAAACCACCGCCACCATCACCACCTGCACCATCGCCACCAGCACCATCGCCACCATCACCACCGCACCACCGCCACCATTACCACTTGCACCACCGCCACAAGAACCACCGCCAACATCACCACTGCACCACCGCCATCATCATTACCCGCACCACCGCCACCCTTACCACCCGCACCACCGCCACCATCACCACCTGCACCACCGCCACCAACACCAACCGCACCACCGCCACCATTACCACCACCGCCACCATCACCACCCGCACCACCGCCAACACAACCACCTGCACCACCGCCACCATAACCACCTGTGCCACCGCCACCATTACCACCTGCACCATCGCCATCAGCCGAACCTCCAGACCAACAAGATGTGTTCGAGGAAGATCCTGTTGAGTTTCCTGACCACATGCAATACAACCTTGCTGGTCATCAGACACTCCTCGACCTTTTTAGAAACAATTGGGGAGGAATCAGGACTCACCATAATCTTCACAACCGTGTACAAAATACGTATAATTTTCGAATTGATTCTGTATCCATTAACTACATAGGGATACTTGTAAGAAGTGTTTACAACGATCAAACGGATCAATTTAAACTAAACATAACTTTTGGTTTTGTATTAAGAGATAAGAGAGGCAGTTAAAAATTGCTGATAAGTCTGGCCCGCGGCAGGAAAATTCTTTAAGTCTAAAATTTTAAAATTCTTTGTTGATAGGGACATGTAATCTCTATTGCGACGAATAATTTGGACCACGGCTGGGCGACCATTCTCTGATTCATCATCCTCGTCATCATTATCCTCGTGGTGTAATTGTAGACTTCTAAACAGAAGCCCTTTAATTACATTGGTATCATATTTGCCAGAATTGAATCCTATTATTAGTGTTTGACGGCAATAATTGTGTAAAGACCCTAAAAGAAGTATTAAAACATTAGAAAAAATGGTGTGGATCACCTTCAACTTCATCCACAGTGTCTTTATATGGGATACGTTGCATTTTCATCTTCGATTAAGCCCTCAAGAGCCTTAATCACACCAGACATTGCATTTACTGAAAGATCATCATAAGCAGCCTCTGCGATTTCAAAACAATAACGTATAAATGAATCAAAAATATCCCCCTCCTAGCCTTCGGAAATAAAACACTGTGGTTCTTCATAGTCTGGTTTATTCGAACAGACACTAATACTTAATAATTTGTGTTTACCGGTATAAGTAAGCACCGGTATAAGTAAGCCTTGAAGATTTTGATTGCACAACATCCTTATAGTCTATATAACTTTTAAAAATCATATGTGATTTTATATGGATAAAATTGTTTACGTGGGTCAACTGGGATACCTACAGCAGCCAGTTTATTAAAAATAAAAGGTGTCAACTCAAATACACCTTCTGGAAAACGAAACTTTACATGTTCCTTGCAACGTGGTGCATGTTTTCCTAATCTATACAAGGCTTTTAAAAAATCCACGACACCGTGAACAATTGAACATATGGGCATAGAAATTGATATCTTTTATGTAAGAAAAATGACCATTGAACAAATTTACATACATTGTGGAGGTATACCGACAGGCGACCTGCGCAGTAATTCAGCAATTTTCTGCCCTTTTTGGGCTTCAGTGTTTTCCTTGTGAGTCAGTGGATATACGTATATATTAGCTTGGAACACTTTCTCAATTTCACCCAACTCTAGAAAGGAAACTCCTTTAAAACTTTCAGTCGTGTCCGTACATTCAACCGCCCTTTGGGTATTTGTAAAACAGTGTCATGGAGACTTCGGTGGTAATTGTCCCCTCTGCTTTTAAGTGTGCACTCAAACATCTAAACAAACACAAGTTGATCAAAATAAAGGTTGTGTGTTTTAGGACAATGGGTTATAGAAAGAATACGTGTACTTTTTAAATATAATCAGGTAAATCGGTGGCTGGAGCTTCCACACTTGGAAAAAGGCCCAGATTGTTGCACACGTACAGTGTGACATTGCTGATAAGATCAAAAACCCATTTTGAATCGTCCCTATGTAATGAAAGAAGCTCATTCAAGTCTTTAGCTTCTAATTGACAGTTCAAAGACTGCATACTTGTTATGGGAACTGTGAAATATCTCAGTTGACCTAATACCTTATCTTTTAGTACAAAACCCAAAGATATGTTTAGTTTGAATTGATTCGTTTGATCGTTGTAGACACTTAAGTGTCCCTAAGTAGTTAATGGATACAGAATCAACTCGAAAATTATACGTATCTTGTACACGGTTGTGACGATTGTGGTGAGTCCTGATTCCTCCCCAATTTTTTCTAAAAAGGTCGAGGAGTGGTTGATGACCAGCAAGGTTGTGTTGCATGTGGTCAGGAAACTCAACAGAATCTTCTTCAAAAACATCTTGTTGGTCTGGAGGTTCGCGTGATGGCGGTGGTACAGGTGGTGAAGGTGGCGGTGGTGCAGGTGGTGATGGTGGCGGTGCAGTGGTGATGGTGGCGGTGGTGCGGTGGTGGTGATGGTGGCGGTGGTGCAGCTGGTGATGGTGGCGGTGGTCCTGGTGGTCCTGGTGGTGATAGTGGTCCTGGTGGTGATGGTGAACAAGGTGGTGGCTCAGGTTGTGCTCCAGATAATGAGGATGGCCCAGGTGGTAATGCCTCATTCCATTTCAAACTGCTCAAAGACCCATACCATTATCGGTGTATAGTTGAACTTGAAATCCACCCAATCTAAAAATGCATGATTTTATTGAAAGAATAATACAATTATAGCTTACCTGTTTAATTCCTTTCTCACCTTCTTGCAATTCTTCTGTCTATGCCAAAGCATAACAAATTTGGTCTTGAATCGTTTCCCACACATTTAGCAAGGGTAATTTTTTCTTTTGTGTGTACGGTGGCATGGTGCGTTTTTAAACTTCGCCGTTCGCCTAGTATTTGCCACACCCCATCTCACAGGCGTACTAAAAGAGAGAGAGAGAGAGAGAGAGAGAGAGAGAGAGAGAGAGAGAGAGAGAGAGAGAGAGAGAGAGAGACAGACAGACAGACAGACAGACAGACAGACAGACATACAGAGAGAGAGAGAGAGGGGCGGAGATAGAGAAAAAATATTACCAGTCAGGATCATAATTATAATTGTTAAACCTACTGCGCGTTTTACCCTAAATTGTAACAAACTCACTCCCAAACCCAACATACCACATATTAATTTCAGGTCTTTAGGAAGGAGATTTTAATAACCGTATGTGATATAATTGATTGCCGATTTTAGAATGATTCCTACCTTTGTTTTTAAATTTCAGATGGTCCTGGAAGGTCGTCAAACTTTGCCTCTTGCGTGTCTTTCCCTGCTTCCTGCGTCACCGCGGCCCCTGTCTCTCTTCTCCCTGTATTTCAGCCCTAAGCTCCTGCGTCACCGCGGCCCCTGGCTCCTGCCTCTCTTCTCCTTGTATTTCAGCCCCAAGCTCCAGCGTTACCGCAGCCCCTGGCTCCTGCCTCTCTTCTCCCTGTATTTCAGCCCCAAACTACTGGCTCCTGTCGGAGAGTACCTTGCATCCTGTTTTAAAAAATGAAAAAAGTAACCATCTAACTTTTTATTTCGAGTAAAAAAGAAATCTTTTTTATTTTCAATGGAAGAAAGTAAAACGATCGAAAATAAAAGATATAAAGAAAATGAAAAAGGGGTGAACTATACAGTAAAAACTGATATAACAATAATATAAAACAAAACGTTCATTTAACAGTATCTATCAAGCAATTAAAAAGGAGAACGTTCTATTAAGTAAAAAATAACAATCATTAAACAATTTAGATTCAACTTTTCTTTGTATTCTAAAGTTCTTACGAAAAATCAATTCTTTTTATCTAGGGTTATCAATAATGAAAATTAACAAACAAATGAAATTAACAAATAAAAAAAGGTGACCACTTTAATACAAGGTTTTAAAAAAGGAAATGAATTTTTTTTTAATTCTCAATGAAATTTGAAAATATCAAAATATATAGCTATGCTAAAAGATAAAACAGTAAATTTAGAATAACTGATAATAATGATTACCGAGTTTTTCCATATTTTCAATAAAATTTGTGTTTTGAAATTAAACGATAATCAAAAAGATTAATAGATATAAAAATATAGTAAAAAAGAAAATAAAACTGAAGAAAAATTACGACTACCTTTATTTTCAGTGCAATTTTTTTAAATGAAACGAAAATCAAAATAGAAATAAATACATATATAAAATTAGCATCAAAGAAAATAAAACTGAAGAAAAAATTACGACTATCTCTATTTTCATGGAAATTTGTTTTTTGAAATTAAACGATAATCAAAAAGAAATAAAAAAATATATAAAATTAGTAAAGAAATTAAAACTGAAGAAAAACTTACAACCATCTTTTTTTAATACCTAAGCCAATTAAAAACAAATTCTCTTTTTTTCTTTCTCTAAACGTTAATGTCAGCCATGACCTTAAATAGATGAGTAGTTGTACTCACTATTTATTTTCATTATCAAAAACTTCTGTTTCCTTCTTCAGTAGTATGAAGTCAAAAACTTGATTTCATACCACTGAAGAAGGAAACAGGAGTTTTCAAAATATTTGGTTTATACAAAATTCTGTTGGCTAGAGACATTGTCTTTTTTTCCTATTTGTTATACATATATGTATATATATATATATATATATATATATATATATATATATATATATATATATATATATATATATATATATATATATATATATATATATATATTTATATACATATATATGTATATATATATATATATATATATATATATATATATATATATATATCTATATATATATATATAATACATATACATACATACATACATATTTATATATGTATACATGTATACATATATATATATATATATATATATATATATATATATATATATATATATATATATATATATATGTATATATGTATGCATATATATATATATATATATATATATATATATATATATATATATATATATATATATATATATATATATATATATATATATATATATATATATATATATATATATATATATATATATATATATATATATATATATATATATAATATATATATATAGATATATATATAGATGCATGTATTCATGTACACATATCAATATATATACATAAATAAAAGTAAAATGAAAATATAATTGATTATAATAAATATTCAAAAAATTAATATTACAAAAAAAATAATACATTAAAAAAAAAATTAAATACATTTTTTTTTACAAATAAATTGACTATAAAAAATCAAACGATAAAACATGGAGGTTACAAACGATAAATATTGCAAACGATAAACGTTGCAGACAATTATGGACAATTCAAACGATAAATATTACAAACAATTATAAACGTTACAACGAATGTCTTGAATAATCTTTCTCTTTCTTATACCTGTGGTGGCTCTGAAAAGAGCCTTTGGGTTTTGTTTTCTTCTCTCTCACATTGCCATAGGGCAGAAGAGGCACTCGCAATGCCAGTGATCCGTCTGGGTTGCCAGGGATCTGGCCTCCTCCTCAACCTCTGATATCTTTGCTTTTTCTTCTTCTCCCTCTGTCTTCGTCTTTTCTTGTTCCTTGTCCTCCAGTGCCGGTGGCCACGAGGAAGTCCTCGTCCGCGGCAGCTAGTACCCTCACTTACTTTCCGTTGGGGAGGATCAGCTCCTCGTCCTCGTCCTCCATCTCTCTTTCAAGTGTGGAACGCTGAACGGTGCTTCATCGTCGTCATTCCACTCGCTGCTGGTTGCGGAGCTCGGAGAGCTGGGCGTGTAGCCCGCAGCGAGGTCCTCCCCTTCCACATGGCGTAGCCATACCTCTCTCTCCTCCATAAACGCCGTAGGAGTCAAAATATTCCAAAGGACTGACTTTGGGTTCGTAAATAGCAACCCAATGCCGGCCCGATTTCCAACTCGGGTTTGTGTTGATCACCATGACACTCGGACGTTCCGATGGTAAATGTAACTGATCTGCGGCATGAATGCCGTCGAACACGTCACACACGAGCCATCGCGTATAAGCGTCTTTGTCCAACACTCGAAGATAATCTGACGTCTCCATGATTTTAATTGGTAAAGTCGCAGATGATGTTGCGGTTTTTATCTATTTCGATGATGTTGTCGAATTCGGCGTAGATGAGAAGGCTGGTGGTGGAAGTCAATGCCTCTGCAAATTTGAAATCCACACGAAGATTTCCTCGTTTGTTGACCGTGTAATGTTGTCCGTGGGATCCGTCGGGTGTCAGGTCGAAAGCGAACAGCGTGTAACCGTCCAGAAAATCTGACGGAGTGATGTTCACACCCCCATCGCCGTACAAACGACCCGTGGCAGAATACAGGTGTTTGGAGAGCTAGGTGTGCTTCAAAGTTGTGGGTGAGCGGCGTGAAAGGATACTGCTTTAGTTTTGAAGATTGAAAACAAAACGGATTCTTCTTGTAAGAACCGTTGAAAGAGGCCGTGTCTACAAAGCAAATCACGATCCTCTTTGGTAACTCGCCCAGAAATACATTTGTCTCGTTGAAAATCTTGAGTTCCGGTCGGTATGGTGACATTTCGGATGATGGTGCGTCGGATCTTGTACTTGGCCGGTTCTCTGTTAAGAGTGACGAGGTCGCTGAGCACATGGGTGTCGCTGCACGTTAGTTTACGCACGTAGAGAATAACGTCCAAGATAATCACGCGAAAGTAGGCATCTGCAACTTTCGTCGTCAAACAAAAAGAGTCCTTACTTTGTTGCAGTTTGAGTCGTACTTCAACACCCGGTAGAAGCACGTTGTTTTGAGCAAAAATGTCGGAGTAAAAGGGTCCCATCATCTCGAACACTTTGCTGCTTTTTGTTTTATTGAAACATTCTTTAAGTCCTAAGTTGGGGAGGGTAACGGCAGTCAAATCGTTAAAGTCCATATGTTCTGCATGGTCTTTGAAGTAGAACTGAGACTGCAGATGTGTTGCTTTGGCTTCTCTGTCGTAGTTCAACAAAGTCTCGATCATCGCTCTGTAAGGGTACATTGGCGTCGAGTCGCTGATGAGTTTGCCGTTGAGGGCCACGTCTAGTTACAAAATTATCAAATGCAACAACAGATTGACAGGAGCCACTTTTTCATCGTCCTCGTCTCCGGCGTCGCATTTTCTTCCGTCTGCTTTGGTGATTTTCACTTTGACGTATAGTTGGGTGTTGTTGATATCAAGATATTTGCTACCTGTTCCGGGAATGAGGAATTCGATCGGTCCCATGGAGTGTAATCCTCCAAACTGACGGTATTCAACGTATTCGCTATCTTCGATCACCATTTGTGTCGGAGGAACACTAAACAGCTCCATTTCTGATTTGGAGCAAGGCATGGAGTGATTGTGAACGAGAGCCATGTTGACGGTGTGATAGTCGAGCTGCTAATGAGGCTAGAATCGGACTATCGTTCTTCTTAAAACAGTTCCACAAAGTGTAAACGATTCAATTTGTTTTTTAAGGCCGACTTTCGGGCACGTCCTCTGCTCAATCGTGCATGCAGGAGCATAACTAGACTTCAAGCGTGAGACAAATTTATCTGACGAAAAATAAATCGGGACAATTTAGAATAGTGTTTCTGTCTTTATCTATCTATATAAGTATAAGGCTATAATTTGAATTGAAAAAACAAAAAGATCAACAGATCAAAGCCTTCCTTATGAGACGTAGACGGACAATGAAACGAAGAACACCTGAACCACGGAAAAACGAGGGCAACCTCTACCCTTCTAACTGGGAGAACGAAGGCAAGAATTGGGCCCTTTATTTCACGAGAGCAGCGAGGCAAGAAGTGACCTTTTTGATATTTATTGTAGGCGTTATTTTCGCCCTTGCTAAGTTGTGATACTCAAAACTCTTGTTATGCTTTGAAGTGGCTGTTTTCGACATCAAAACTGTTATTTTTCTTCATTTGTGTTTCTTCACTTTCAGATGCATGCATACCCGATGTTATATCACCATGTTGCCCTCTTCTTGACGCGCTCCTTGCCTATTTTACCTGCAGTCATACCAGAATAAAACCCATGATTGGGAACAACATTGAACTATACCTATACGGGAAACTCCTTTATTGTGCATCTTTAATCAGTTTTCAGTACACCTCTTAATAATTTTCATTACAATTTTAATTCATAATGTAGACAGTGGGCCTATACTTGTGGTAAATTTTATTGGCTTCAGTTAAATTTTTGACGCTTCCGATTGCCACACTGTTGCAGGAATGTATCCTCTCCATTCGTTATTTTGATTGCCACCTCCAGTTGCTTAGGACGCATTTGGCAAAACAAAAATGAATGTATACTTGTCATTCATTTCCTTAATTAGATGTCTTGAATATTTCCTATATGCCATGATTATTAATGCTATCTTCAATCAGTAGAGTTAATGGATGTGTGCGCTTGTTTCAGACGCACAATTTGTTTTTATGTCCGCGTTAAACATTTACGCTACGCTGGCATGGGTGATGTTAAATAGAATTTGAATTAGGTACATTTACTTCGGCGCACACGACTGTGAGAAGGTGGCAACCGAGGTAAGTGAAAGTTTCTTCTTTTTACGGGTTTTAGTTCATAGTTTTTGAATTTATTTTTATGTGCCCAAGTTTTTAAGATTAGGAGTTAGGCCTATGTACTAGAAGCTTTTTTAGTTATGTAGCTTAACTTTTGCAGGTTGAAATGAATGAGGTAAAAAAGTACAAATTTCTTGGAAAATGTTCGCAAAACAGGAGTGCATCGCAAATATTCTGCGACGCGACTATGATGAGTCAATGTAGCTGTGTCCACCGTTAGATGCATAGGATGATGTCTGACCGAGTATTCTCAGTCATGTAATGGTTATAGCGTATACTACGGTCAGATGTTTATCTGACTAGTTTTAGATATACCCCTGATTTATACAGTATAAATCCGACATTTTACATCTCTGCTCGGCTTAGATCACGGTGCCTAACATCATGTTGTCAGCATCATGACGAGTCAGGAGAATATGATTATAACTTTATAGCCGATTCGAGTATGGTTCAGATAAATCACTGATTTACATTTAAATTTCAAATCCTTGCACCAACTGGGTGAGAAGAGATGATCCCCGCCTCGTACGGCCCTGCAAATATAAGCTTAATTTTCTGACTCTGACACTCATTTTCTGTCATATCACTTAGAATAGACTTAATCCAAAAGTTGTTTACCATTCGGGAACTTTACAAGCGCAAGCACATTGGTAGGCACAGTGCGGGAAAACTGTACGTACGGAAAGTACGCATATTGTGCTTGATTTATCGGTAAATCATTGTAAATTAATTATTCTCACCGTTATTCGTACAAAACGCTTGAATCTAGTCAATAACTTCTACGCAGAATAGTAGTGGGGAGTAATCCACACAGTTGGTTGTAATTTTAACTGATTTTGTTTTTGTTTCGCAAGTAAACAAAACTTGAACTTTGCACGAGTTTTCAACCAAGGACAGTATTAGCGTTCACGCACGAAAATAGGGATTCGATTAATCAGTTAATAACCGCTGGAAAACTCTTTCGGAGATTGTAATCTAAGTATTAGGCTTAAATCAACACTTTTACTCAAATTTTGTCAATTTCAAAATTTATAACGTTAGGCCTAAGCCGTAAATCCGAGTAGGACCAGAATCGGTTAAAAAAACCCATCACATATGATTTATGTTTTCAGCCAGTAGGCCTACCTAGTAATTTGAACCATAAATCCACCGTGATTGAAGCTAGGCCATCCAAAATTGAAGAAAGCATCACTACTGTAAGTAATACTTAATTACATTGATATAATTACATCAAGGTAGATATCAAAATGATTGAATGTTAATTTTATATAGAAATAAATATAATGTCTTTTTCTGGTTATGCATGTGATTTATATCAAATCTAGATGTGAATTTGATCTGGGATTTCTATATTCTGTTTAGTTTAGGGTGGACCTTATGGGTGTTTTCTCAACTAAGCAATGGCCACTAAATAAAGATTCTTTTTACACTATTTTTTACAATATAAGATCATACCTATATAGGATGGCCATAAATTGTAGATGTGAATACCAAGAAATGTTGTACCTATTAAAAAGTTTGATATTCATGCTAGGCTACGTATTTTATATTTGATTTTATATATTTTAACAAGGCCCCACCTTAACTAGTGAGATTACACCTCACTCAGTAGGGACTACCTGCATATTATTGTGTATAAGCAGCCATGTAGTGCCTATAGCGTATACTACAATCAGATGTTATTTCACTACACCTTAACCAGATTTTAGCTGAATGATGAGTTATATGAATAAAAAAAAAAAACCAGACATAGTCTATTCATCACACTATAAGATCATATTCTCAGACTATATGCATGAGCATCCAAATGTGATTTTTCCTAATGCATGAATTAGGCCGTAGGCTTATACCTGTTATGCAACTTGACAGTGTAGATGTGTACATGCACTTTTGTGTGTTAAATTAGAGTGTATTAAATGTGTATTAAAACATATAAACATTGCATCTTTGCATACTTTTTTTTTGCCTACACTAGTAATTCACTAAGTAGGTGAACTTTATGTAGGCTTAAAGACCACATTTTCATCAAAACTGTGAAACACTTTTAGAAAAATTATTATCTATCTGTCTATGTAAGAAGCCAAATATTGATATATTAATATGCTTATTATGTACCTGCTTGCATGTAAAGCTCTATCTTCATGGAATATTATCAAATGAGAAAAACAACTCTTGAATAACTTTTACAAAGAGTTGTAGAATGTAGGCCTATATAAAATTTTCATGGCAATTTTGAGACTTTTACAGGTCTGCCATCCCTCTTTGTATTCACTTAAAGAAATACTACAAAGTTTTTTCATCACATATGATATATAACTTAAGCAATCACTATTTTGTTTTTATTTTTTAGGAATAAAATGTGCCCACAATTCTCAATCCTGGCAGAAAGTTGTAATGTGTTTCCACTGTGGTTGGCAAAACTATAGGTCTTATTCCTATTAAGACTGACCTTTGCCACACCCATTGCCAATATTTGTATATCATGGGCCTATTTCGACTAACTTGGCCTAAACCTGACTTAAACAGAAAATTAATTACCAATGATCTTATATATGAAAGGATCATCAAGCTCAGTTCAAACAAAATTTCATTGCATCCCAAATGTGGTCTCTTAATAAAAAGTTAAATATGAGCATTTCATTACTGCTTGTCAAATGAAAGGCTACATGTAGTGTTACAAACTTACAAAGGTCCGTAGACAGTTCTAATGTTTAGAGTTAAAAAATAATACAGTGGGCTAAATACATAAACATATGTTAATGAGATAGGCCTAAATATAGTCAAAAAATGAGTAGGTACCATGCAAAAAAATTCTTAAGCCAAATTAAGCTAAGGTTTAATGGTGAATTACCTCCATGGAAGAGGGTTACAAGTGGTGTTCCTCAGGGTTCTGTATTGGGTCCGCTTTTTTCTTAATCTTCATTAATGATATTGCTGTTTCCTTTGGCTCCAGGATTTGTAAATTTGCTGATGACACTGAGCTTTACAGGATTGTTGACGATGCTAGGGGTTCTTCACATTTGCAAACTGATCTAGATAAGTTAGTTTCTTGATCCCAAACATGACAGATGTCATTCAATGTTGATAAATGCAAAGTGATTCATTTTGGTCAGAGCAATTTGGCTTTTGATTACTGCATGAATGGTTCAAATCTTGATTGTGTTGATCAAGAAAGGGATGTAATTGTTGTCATTATTAGCAATCTGAAGCCTTCTAAACAGTGTACTTTAGCAGCTGCAAGGGCAAATAGGATGCTTCGTTTGATTAGAAGACATTCTTGTTTTCTTGGTAGAAAGGTGGTTTTTACTTTGTATAAGCAGTTAGTCAGACCTTACCTTGAATATGCTATTCAGGCTCGGAGTTCCTTTTATGAGAAGGATAAGTTCATTTTGGAGCAGGTTCAGCGAAGAGACTTATTCCTGTAGTAAGTAATCTCTATTATGAACCTAGGTTGCAAATTCTTGGTTTGACGACGCTTGAGTTGAGAAGAGTATGTGGCAGTATGATTCAGGTTTTTAAGTTCCTATCTGGTAATAATGCTTTGACTTCCTGTTATTTCTTGCATGTTTCAGCTAATCCTCATGTGACACATGGTAACAGTTTGAAGTTGACCAAAGAGTTTATCACGGATAGATATTCGGCGTTGTAGCTTTTTGCAAAGAAGTGTTAGGAGTAAGAGGTAGCTATACAGGTAGTGAACTTAGTCATTACCTGTATAGTGACCCCTGAGATTTTTCCTCTTGGTCATCTGATTGCGTCACAAGATATTCTCGATTGTTCTATAAAGTCCTTTTAGCGAAGTGTATAGCTTTTCCTGACTGGGTGTGCCAGGTGGGGGGTATCATGGTACTCATTGTCTCCCATTTCAAAACAATACACCCTGATAGTATGTTGATTAGAAGCTTTGATTTTTCAAAGAGTTTAAACTGTAAAAATAATATAGATAAATCACCATGTCACGATTATCGATAATATCGGGATCATATCGTCACAATTTACCGAGTCACATCATTCGAGAAGACATTGTACTTGACAATCGAGAAACCTTTTTAAACGGAGTAATTTGAGGAGACGTTTTTTGAAAACGTGTACGATTTGAGAACGAAAAATTATTTTCAAATCCCATTGACTTTGCACAGGCAGCAAAATTTGAGCGACGATATTTCGAAAACGTGAATAATTTGAGAAGACATTCGTTCTGAAACACTCATTTGAGGCAGTTTTTTACTCAACTTTTTTTTAATTTGAGAGGACACAAACTGGCGTCTAACGTAGAATGACAGGACAGAACTGCACTGTAATGCAAAAAAAGGGTCTACGGGGGATTCATCGTGGAAATAATTGGACAAAACTACGTTTTTAACGGGCAAAAATGGCGTGTAACGGGGAATGTCAGGAGAGAACTGCGCTTTGATACGAAATACGGGGGTCTACGGGGGTTAATCGTGGGAATAATCGGACAAAACTATATGTTTTTAGCAAAAAAATGGCGTCAACGGGGGAATGACAGGACAGAACTGCGCTTTAATGCGAAATGCGGGGGTGTACGGGGGTCTAATTGTGGAAATAATCGGACAAAACTACGTTTTTAACGGGGAAAATGGCGTCAACAGGGGGAATGACAGGACAGAACTGCGCTTTTATATATATAAAAAAAAGGGGTCCACGGGGGATTAAACGTGGGAATAATTGGACAAAACTACGTTTTTAACGGGAAAAATGGCGTCTAACGGGGAATGACAGAACAGAACTGGGCGCTCTTATGCGAAATACGGGGGTCTACGGGGGCTTAATTGTGGGAATAATCGGACAAAACAACTATTTTAAGGAGAAAAAATGGCGTCTAACGGGGAATGACAGGACAGAACTGCGCTTTTATGCTAAAAAAGGGGCCTACGGGGGTCTAATTGTGGAAATAATCGGACAAAACTACGTTTTTAATCGGGAAATGGCGTCAACGGGGGAATGACAGGCCAGAACTGCGCTTTAATGCGAAATTTGGGGGTATACGGGGACTTAATCGTGAGAATAATCAGACAAAACTACGTTTTTAACGGGAAATGGCGTCAACAGGGGGGAATGACAGGACAGAACTGCGCTTTAAAAAAAAAAAAAAAACGGGTCCGCGGGGGATTAATCGTGGGAATAATTGGACAAAACTACGTTTTTAACGGGGAAAATGGCGTCTAACGGGGAATGACAGGACAGAACTGGGCGCTCTTATGCGAAATACGGGGGTCTACGGGGGCTTAATTGTGGGAATAATCGGACAAAACTACTATTTTAAGGAGAAAAAATGGCGTCTTATGGGGAATGACAGGACAGAACTGCGCTTTTATGCTAAAAAAGGGGCCTACGGAGGCTTAATTGTGGAAATAATCGGACAAAACTACGTTTGTAACGGGGGGAAATGGCGTCAACGGGGGAATGACAGGACAGAACTGCGCTTTAACGCAAATAAAAAGGGGGTGGGACTTGATTCCAAACCACGCCCACTGAACTTTTGTCCTCAAACATTACATTTAAGCATGCACTTTTTGAAAACCATTTCTTAAATTCCAATGACTTTACTTAGTGCGTCAAACTTGAGAAGGCATTTTTTGTTTTGACGTGTACTTCATTTTTTGAAATTCATTGACTTTTGAGCGCTCTTTTTTCACAACCATCAACTTTTAAGAGGATAATTTGAGGAAGAAAAGTGGTAAAAAATAAGGAAAGTGGGTTAGAAAGCGAGGGATTTCATTGCGTACACGCAATAATGACGTCATCACCTTGAGCATGGGAGGCACTAACAAAAGTATCTGTGACGTTATGAAATGTATATGTGTATTATGTTGTATGTGAACATCGACCAGTCTGGGACTGTCCGGAGAGAACCTCCATGACAACAGAACGTCGACGAACCTTGCGCCGTGCTAAAGCACCACCCAAATCCGATTTCGCCAGTGTTATATTTCCCTATGCGAGGTTGACGAAAATACAGTCGCTACCCCCGTCTAACATCAGGAAACTCTAGCGTATCAAGGGTAAGCAAGGTGTGTTTTCTTCCTTGTGAATGTTGGCGTGTACATTCTATACAATCATCCTGGAATAATTTCAAGCAACTCATAAACCAATCTATCAATTCACATGTTATTGCCAGCCATCAACTTAAAAAAACATGAAACACACGTACCATATTCAAATTCCAAAGTAATTACAGTGGCAGATATATATGAGCAAGACATTAATGAATGACGCAACCCCGTACTTTCGGGCCTTAGGCTCAGGCTCATTTTTCACTACTTCTGCGGTTCTCCTACACGACGATTGGTCTCTCCTGTTTCTCTTCTTATAGTGAGTCATGGTAATCAAACACGCAGTATGTACACGATGTAGTTATACAGCACGGTAAGTATAACACGAAATAACAGCACGTTATAATTAATATAACTCAATATATAATAACACGTTGTGGTTGTTAGTGTAGCTGACGAACGCTATGAATGATAAAACAAAATATTTAACCCGCTTTTAAATGTTCAGTTTTGAATGACATTCAATACTGTTGCAACATATGGTCATCACACCACTATTAAGTGACCAATCTGATGGATTCAAAATGACATAATTCTGTTACGTATGTAATGGACCAATACCATTATTTAATATTAGTCTTTTATTCCTTATCCCAAATTGCCATGGTAACAGACACCGAGGACATCTAAACAAATGATCTATATTGATTCAATATTGATTAAAGAAACATGAATTATGAATATTTTTTCTCATACTATTGATAATGATTTGCCACGCAAACAGGCTTCATCTTAACAGATCATTTTACCCCATTATCATATTATCAAACTTTTACCACCCTAATATTAAGCACGCACTATGTACAGAAATGATGTATCGATCGGTTTTCTTTGTCAAACACAAGGACATTTAAACAAAGGATCTATATTAATCCAATATTGAATAAACAAACATGGATTATAAATATATATATTTCTCATACTATTGATATCGCTTTGCCACGCAACGGGTTTCATCTTAACAGATAGTTTTACCCCATTGTTACATAATCAAACTTTTACCAACCTACTATTAATCACGCATTATTTACAGAAATGATGTATCGATCAGCTCTACAACATTTTTGCCACGCAAACAGGCTTTATCTTAACAGATAATGTTAAGCTATCATCATATGATCAAACTTTTACCACTCTATTATCAAACACGCCGTACGAAAGGATGTATCGATGATGGGGTATGACGTCGGAACAAACATGATTGCTAGTGTCACCCTGCACATTTATTCTGAATAAAGAAAAAAAAACATTTTTATTTTTCCCGCGAGGCAATGGACTGATAAAGAAAAAAAGGAAAAAGATTTATTCCGCATCCTTTTTTCCAAATTCACCGTTATATTAGGTGTCAATTTTGCTGTCTGTGGTAATGGTCCGTTTCCTTTGTTAAATTTCACTTTAGATCTATATGTATGTACCAACTGCCGTTAATCGGTGCTGCTTCTGAGGTCATTTTAGGACATGCATTAAACTTCTAACTGTAGAAGAAACCGAGCGCAATTTGACTGAGTTATATCTTTCGTCACGGGCCTATTTTTTTGATGTAGGATATACAGTCTATCCATTTTGTGTACATCATGCGTATTTTTTGTTATAGCCTTATGATATTTAATAGTGCGGGTTAAAATATTGTAGAGCCAATTGATACATCATTGTATGTACATAATGCGTATTTGATAATAGGGTGGTAAAACTCTAATTATATAATTATGGGGTAATACCATCTGTTAAGATGAAACCTGTTTGCGTGGCAAATCGATATCAATATTATGAGCAAAAAAATTCATAATCCATGTTTGTTTATTCAATATTGGAAAAATATAGATCCTTTGTTTAAATGTCCTTGTGTTTGACAAAGAGAACCGATCGATACATCATTTCGTACGGCGTGTTTAATAATAGTGTGGTAAAAGTTTGATTATATGATAATGGGGTAAAATTATCTGTTAAGATAAAGCCTGCTTGCGTGGCAAAAATGTTGTAGAGCCGATCTATACATCATTTCTGTACATAATGCGTGTTTATTAATAGGGTGGTAAAAATTTGATTATATAATAATGGGTAAAACTATCTTTTAAGATGAAACCTGTTTGCGTGGCAAATCGATATCAATGGTATGAGGAAAAATATATATTAATAATCCATGTTTGTTTATTCAATATTGGATCAATATAGATCCTTTGTTTAAATGTCCTTGTGTTTGAACAAAGAGAACCGATTGATACATTATTTCTGTACATAATGCGTGTTTGATAATGGGGTGGTAAAAGTTTGATTATATGATAATGGGGTAAAACTATCTGTTAAGATGAAGCCTGTTTGCGTGACAAATCGATATCAATAGTATGAAGAAAAAAAAATCCATGTTTGTTTATTCAATATTGGAGCAATATATATCCTTTGTTTAAATGTCTTTGTGTTTGACAAAGAAAACCGATCGATGATTTTCTGTATTTAATGCGTGTTTAATAATAGGCGGTAAATTTGATTATATGAAAAAAATGATCTGTTGAGATGAAGCCTGTTTGCGTGGCAAATTGATATCAATAGTATGAGAAAATATATTCATAATTCATGTTTGTTTATTCAATATTAGATCAATATAGATCATTTGTTTAGATGTCCTTGATGTCTGTTACCATGGCAATTTAGGATAAGGGATGAAAGACTAATATTAAATAATGGTATTGGTCAATTACATACGTAACAAAATTCTGTCATTTTGAATCCATCAGATTGGTCACTTAATAGTGGTGTGATGACCATATATGGCAACAGTATTGAATGTCATTCAAGACTGAACATTTAAAAGCGGGTTAAATATTTTGTTTTATCATTCATTCGTTAGCGTTCGTCAGCTACACTAACAACCACAACGTGTTATTATATATTGAGTTATATTAATTATAACGTGCTGTTATTTCGTGTTATACTTACCGTGCTGTATTAATACATCGTGTACATACTGCGTGTTTGATTACCATGACTCACTATAAGGAGAGAAACAGGAGAGACCAATCGTCGTGTAGGAGAACCGCAGGGGTGGTGAAAAATTAGCCTGAGCCTAAGGCCCGAAAGTACGGGGTTGCGTCATTCATTAATGTCTTGCTCATATATATCTGCCACTGTAATTACTTTGGAATTTGAATATGGTATGTATGTTTCAGGTATTTTTTTAAGTTGATGGCTGGCAATACCATGTGAATTGATATATTGGTTTATGAATTAATTGAAATTATCCCAGGATGATTGTATAGAATGTACACGCCAACATTCACAAGGAAGAAAACACACCTTGCCTACCCTTGATATGCTAGAGTTGCCTGATGTTAGACGGGGGTAGCGACTGTATTTTCGTCAACCTTGCATAGGGCAATATAATCGGGCGAAATCGGATTTAAGTAGTGCTTTGGCACGGCGCAAGGTTCGTCGACGTCCCGTCGTCATGGCAATTCTCTCCGGACAGTCCTAGACTGGTCAATGTTCACATACAACATAATGAACATCTACATTACATAACGTCATAGATACTTTTGTTAGTGCCCCCATTTTCAAGGCAATGATGTCATTATTGCTTGTACGCAATGAAGTCCTCGCTTTTTAACCCATTTCCCTCGTTTTTTACCACTTTTTTTTTCTTCAAATTATCCTCTCAAAAGTTGATGGTTGAGAAAAAAGAGCGCTCAAAAGTCAAGAAATTTTAAAAATTGAAGTACACGTCAAATACAAAATGCCTTCTCAAATTTGACGCTCTTATTAAAATTTCAAAAATGGTTCTCAAAAAGTGCATGCTCAAATGTAATGTTTGAGGAAAAAAGTTCAGGGGACGTGGTTTGGAATTAAGTCCCACCCCTTTTATTCACATTAAAGAGCAGTTCTGTCCTGTCATTTTCCCCGTTTACGCCATTTTTTCCCGTTGAAAACGTAGTTTTGTCCAATTATTCCCACGATGAATCCCCCGTAGACCCCTGTATTTTACACTAAAGCGCAGTTCTGTCCGAATAGTCCCACTGTGAAGCCCCCCGTTGACGCCATTTTTTCCATTAAAAACGTAGTTTTGTCCAATTATTCCCACAATTAAGCCCCCGTAGACCCCTGTATTTCGCATTAAAGTACAGTTCTGTCCTGTCATTCCCCCCGTTGACGTCATTTTCCCAGTTAAAAACGTAGTTTTGTCTGATTATTCCACGATTAAGACCCCCGTATTTCGCATTAAAGCGCAGTTCTGTGCTGTCATTCCCCCGTTGACGCCATTTCCCGGTTAAAAACGTAGTTTTGTCCGATTATTTCCACAATTAAGCCCCCGTAGACCCCCGTATTTCGCATTAAAGCGCAGTTCTGTCCTATCATTCCCTGTTAGACGCCATGTTTGCCCGTTAAACATGTAATTTTGTGCATTTTAATCCCCGTTCAATTATTCCCCGATGAATCCCCGATTATTTCCACGATCAAGCCCCTTTTTTTTCGCATTAAAGGTGCAGTTCTGTCGTGTCGTTCCCCGTTAGACGCCAGTTTTTGTCCTCTAAAATAAAATAAAAAATGAGCAAGAAAAAACGCCTCAAATGACAGTGTTTCACAAAAATTGTTTCTCAAATGACAGTGTTTCAGAAAAAAAAAATGTCTTCTCAAATCAGTCACGTTTTCAAAATATCGTCGCTCAAATTTTGCTCCCTGTGCAAAGTCAATGGGATTTTAAAATAAAATTTCGTTCTCAAATCGTACACGTTTTCAAAAAACGTCTTCTCAAATCACACCGTTTAAAAAATATCGCCGCTCAAATCTTACCTATTTTCAAAAACATGTTCTCAATTATAACAAGTTTCCTGTTCTCGATTGTCAAGTACAATGTCTTCTCGAATGATGTAGCTCGGTAAATTGTAACGATATTATCCCAATATTATCGATAATCGTGACATGGCGATTTATCTTTATTATTTTTACAGTTTAAACTCCTTGAAAAATCTAAGCTTCTAATTAACAGACTACCAGGGTGTATTGTTTTAAAATGGGCGACAATGAGTACCATGATACCCCCACCTGACACACTCAGTCAGAAAAAGCTATACATTTCGTTAAAAGGACTTTATGGAACAATCGATAATAACTTGTAACGCAATCAGATGACCCAGAAGAAAAAGTCTCAGAGGTCACTATGCAGGTAGTGACTAACCAGAAGCCAGCATTGCAAATAACCTATACACCTCATTAAAAGGACTTGCGGAACAAGGTATTGTCCATTACATGCGTAATAGAATTATGTAATTTTTTGACCAATCAGATTGATCAATTAATAGTGGTGTGATGACCATATATGGCAACAGTATTGAATGGAAAAAATATGGGCTTGGGATAATGATGAAGAAGTCGTCGGTTCTGTCCGCTACTCTCATCGCATCCAAAGAGACGGTTCCGGTAAAGCTCTCACCAGAGCCACCACCAAGGAATATCGACTGATCTATACAAAACGCGTTATTCATCCCGATCTCACAACCCTTCTGTACGGGTATGAAACCCTTCATTCCAAAAGTCCCCTTACATGAAACGGGCAGGCTCGTCTACGATAATCAGGTGATTTAATTAGACCACACTGCTAAATGCCAACATTCGTAACTCAAGATCCGATGAAACCCCAATGAGGGAGGAAGGAGGAAAAAGAGCTACCATGGCTTGCCTCCTACGGTATCCTGCGTTGGTTGGGGCAGGTACTTTTACCCTACAATCACCTGACACATCCAGTCAGGATAATCTATACACCTCGTTAAAAGGACTCTGCGGAACAATCGAGAATATCCTGTGACGGCAATCCGATGACCCAGATTGAAAAATCTCAGGGGCCGTTATACAGGTAGGGACCAATCAGAAGCTCCATCTTCAAGAATATCCTGTGACATTAATCCGATGACCATGAGGGAAAATCTCAGGGGTCGTTATACAGGTAGTGGCCAATCAGAAGCTCCGTCGTCGAGAATATCTTGTGACGCAATCCGATGACCCAGATGAAAAATCTCAGGAGTCGCTATACAGGTAGGGACCAATTAGAAGCTCCATCTTCGAGAATATTCTGTGACATTAATCCGATGACCAAGAGAGAAAATCTCAGGGGCCGCTATACAGGTAGTTGCCAATCAGAAGCTCCGTTGTCGAGAATATCTTGTGACGCAATCCAAAGACCTAGAATGAAAATCTCAGGGGCCGCTATACAGGTAGTGACCAATCAGAAGTTAGCATTGCAAATGAACTATACACCTTGTTAAAAGGACTCTGCGGAACAATCGAGAATATCTTGTGACGCAATCCGATGACCAAGAGCGAAAATTTCAGGGTCACTGTACAGGTAGTGACCAAGGTCAGTACCTGTATAATTACCTCTTACTACTGTTGTTAATGAGTGGAATGGTTTTCCTGAGTGAGTACTTAGCTCCAATTCTGTTCACAATTTCAAAGTCAGCATTGATAAGTTCTTTACTAACTCTGGGCGTCTTTTATTATTATTGTTTTTTTTTTGTGGTGGTGGTGGTAGTGTTACTTGGGGCTTTTATGGGGTAACTAACCCTTCTTATCCCGTAATTTTGTTATGTTATGTTTATAACTTAACTGAAGGGCCAATAATACAGTCCCATATTTGCATCGTGTTGTGTAATTTATTTACTGGGCCTAGTTTAAATTGAATTGTAATTTGTAGCACGAAAGTTCAGACCCAAATCACGCACTGACCAAAAACCTTTTAACGTATTACGGCATACATTTTTCTAACTTCAAGGCCTACATACCTCTGCTCTATCTATCTAAGTTCTATTCTAATTTGTTGCCTAGGCCTAGTGTTTGTTAGTATTAACGTTAGTATTATGTTTGTTGAATCTTATTCCATGCACAAATTGAATACTGTGTAGGCCTGGGCCTAACGTTAGGCCTGTTATTAACTTAGGCCTTTGAAGAAGAATTTAGTCGAAATCTATGAACGAAATCTATACTTGTTGTTCTTTTAATTGTTTTTTTTGGGTTTTTTTAGCGAAACTGACGCACACTAACATTACAATAAGCCTACTTATGCTAGACACGTAACTTGTAACGATAAGACTGTGAGATAAGAAGTTCGGTGTTATCAAATATCGGCTCTAACGTTAACCCCTAGGCAAAAGTTCGCTAACCTTTTTAAGTTATGCTTATTATCTCGTAAGAATTGATTTACAAATTTTGATTTTGACGCCAAATCAGGCTTCCAGAGTAAAATAACACTTCTTTTTTAATGAAATATGTACGGTTTTCAATAAGTCAAAAAGCATTTTAGAGGCAAAATTTGCCTTAGATCAATCACCAAGAATCTAGTTTATTTGTTTACGTTTTCTGTTGACTCGCAGCGATGTACGATGTGGTACTTTGCGCTGCGCTTTGCCTACCAAAATTTGGTTTGTTTACAAAATTGCCGCCGGATGACGTCATTTGCGTTTGGTGGATTCGGTCTATAGTGACGTTACATTCAGTGCGATATAAATGTATACGCTCTCACACTTGCCCATAATTGTGTAGGCAGTACTGACCGTGCGTGTAACTTCTCATAAAACGTTTTGTTCCAACTTGCATGTAAACGCGGGAAAACAGTGCTCATAAACAGTGTTGCCAGTCCACTTGAAGACTTTACAGATTGTTTATCGTTATGGTTCATTGATATAAGCGTCGGAAATATTTTTTAACGCATCCCGATCCTAACCAATCATTTTTACGATTTTTCCATCTCCTGCTGACTTAACCTTTTAATTTTTGGATAAGTACAGCGCATTCGAGGTGTCGGCGGCACTGTGCGCATAACATCGACGCTTCAAATTTAGACACCAGTTGACCGTGCGCAGTAATGAGGTCGGTTCGCAGTGAAATTACTGTCAAAGTAGATGGTTGTTAGTGTATTGGCAATCAAATTTGAATCGTTTTCATTATCATTGTTTTATTTTAATTAGTGCAAAAAAAACGCGATTCAACTTCAAGTTATCATTATCATTTCGTTACTAACTAGCAGTTTTACAAAGGAAATTGGGGTAAGTACTATCAGTACCAATTATCGTTCAATCGTTCGGTTTTCATACAAGGTAGCAATGTAGACATATTTGGCAATTATTCCTGATTATTCTCATATTACAGCTTCTCAAGAAACAACCCCGTTTTTGGTCTAAGTGCCGCCGTCGCCGGTGTCATGCCTTCCAAGTTTGCAAGTGACTTGCTGTCAGAAAATGAACCACTTGTTAAACGCCCAGCCAATAATACCACTGTAAAAAGCATTCTTCCTTTCTATTTGTTTGGAGGCAAGAACAAAGAGACCGACGTCGATGCACTTCCAGTTGCTTACGAGGTTACCAAGGTAGGCCGATGTTCTTTTCAAAAATAAATGTTGAGTAATATCACGGCTACTGTTTTGTCATTTCTTCTCATCATATAATGTAAATTTGTATTTTGGGGTTCCAGGGGATAAAACCTCGGAAATTTTGTGAGTTTTAGCTCTTTTTTCTTCTTCTCGCATTTCTTCTCTTCAAATATATTACCCAGTAGCCTTAGTTTGGTCCAAGAGGGAAACCCCTATAAGCTCCACTATCTGACTGCCCATGAGACATATCTTAAGATGCTTGTCTAGCTTTTAAGCCTCCTAAAAACCAATTTTGTTTATCGAACTTCTTCAGTTGGTGCAAACTAGAACAGTTTAGGTCCAAACTTAAGTATAATTCACTGCAGTCGATACGAATTAAAAATGCCAGTATTTGTTATGATTCATTTTACATTGCAGGTAATTATATTTATGGCATATACGATGTTTTTTTCCTTGGGTAGGGGCGATACCCACTTGCTAATTTATGATACCCATTTTGGGGGGAGCTAATCCCTCAATAGCTATCATTACGCTTTACGTAGCCTTTTTTTAAGAAATCTGGGGTGGGGGTAAAACATGCAGAACGGATATATCATCTCCACACAATTTGTAAAGTCAGCGGCGTAGTACAATATTTGACAAATGGGAAGGGGGGGGGGCAAATTTTTGTCTCTAAAAACCTAGAAAATATACAGGTTTCTTATATACAAAAGGCTATTTGGAAAGGGAAAGTGGTAAAATTATTGGAAATTTTGAGAAATTTCTAAAAAACTAGGAAATTTACCAAAAATGAAAAAAGTTCCCGAAAATGAAGCAGATTTCCCAAAAGGAAGGAAATTTCCTGGAAATTAAAGAAAATTTTCAACAAAATGGAAAAAGTTCCAAAGCAAATTTTCCTAAAATAAAGGAAAATTGAAGAAATTTGAAAAAATTTTCCTAAAATGAAGTAAATTTTCCGAAACTTTCCTAGTCTCTCATTCATTGCTGGCTATTGTTGAGTTGACAATATCGATATATCATTTCTTATCTTAATATGTTTATTTCATATGAATATTGCATAGGTTCAAAAATTCACCACTGGGGCGGAGGGGAGAGGGGGGCAATCAAAAGGAATAGGGGCATTTATTCGAAAATTGTCACTAATCTGCTAATGTGAAATTCAAACGCTTTATCTTTCATTATTCTACCATTGTGCTCTTAGTTTTGATATAGATTACAATCAGAAAGGTTCCAAAATGAGAGCCCTTGTAGAGTCAAAAAGGAAAACTCCCCTCTTTGTCTCTTGTCATTTGACAAGCCTGCCCCTCCCTTTACCCTGGTATTACAATTCTGGCGCTTTCACTGAGTGCGTGAAAACTTTAGGTGGAAGATCTGGGGATTAATGTATGAAGTAGCGGAGACCTCAGTTTTTTACACTTTGCTGTATTTTTCACTGCAAATTTTGAAAGCCACTTTCAAGTTTTGGGCCCTTAAGCCCCCCTTATTTTGGGCCCGAAAATCTTACCAACAAGGGTGGTGGAATGGGAGGGGTTAAGAGGTTTCTGATTGATTCAATTTACTGACAGGTATACTTGATATAATTTCTTATTAAAAGGCTGACGTTGGAAATGCCACAAGGAGGAGCAACTCTACGTCTTCAACAAAGAAACAAACTCTGCACCGTGAAGATGAATTTGAAGTACTCCAAGATACAATACTACGTTGGGCCAACGTTGGCCGAAGGTTAGCATATGTTTCCATTATGTTGGATTGACATGCTAAAATTAATCCAACGCTGGACCACATGTCACCAACGGTTGGCTAAGCCATCGCTGGGCCTACCACATCTCTACGAGCACTCAACGAAAAACTCACATTTATACAACGAAGACCCAATGTAAACTGCCAACTATTACCAACGTTGGCTTAACCAATTTGTGCTAGTCATCATCTATCTGAGCAGGGAGGAGTACGCTAAATTCAAGGTGAATTGAATGAGTCGTGCTTTAGCTTCATACTACAGTGATTTATATGGAAAATACCCCTCCCCCACTCAACCCATCCATCCACTCCCACACACATTCACCCACAAAGAAATCATGTCGAAATTTTCTTTCAGGGTTTTAAAAAGTCAAGATATCGGAAGTCGAAACTTTTCGAATTGATTTCTTAGTGAGTCATTATTAAATCATTGAATCACGCCTATATTTTTGCAGATGTTAAAAAACTTTGATTAAAAGTATGTGCATTTCACCGTGTTCAAGCATGAGCATCTTATGTGAAAGAGGACAGTGTAAAGAATACAATAGTACAAATGATGGGAAGGTTTATTTCTGTTATAGTTTAATAATAGAATAAACTTCATCTTTTCGTCACAATTTGCTGCATGTGCGTCACAATTATATATATATATATATATATTTTGATATTTTGATATTATTTTAAGAAAATAATAATTGGTAATGCACGATGGAATTGGAGAACCATTCCACACCATGGTCTCATTACATATATCTTTGTCAAGTTATACTTGTTTTAGGGTGAAAGCATATCTCCCTTTTATCAAGTGTTATACGGTCAAAGCTTTTACATAATTCACATGAACTGTGATGGCGTCACCGCGGAGAGGGGGAAGGAAGCCACCCATTTTTCACCTTAAAAATCACATTAGGTAGTTAAGAACGATAGCATTTACTAATAGTTTCTTTCTTGTGATGTAGGCCAATGGTTGGTTCCACCGGATTGCAGAAGTCATTCAGGTTTTAGTTGTTTCATATCCCCGCTCATGTCACATAACGACATATAGTATCGTTTTAAACAGAACTAAGCAGTTATTTAGTTTCAAAAAATTCTGACGAAAATTCGCTTTGGGAAAAAGTCATCACCGAATTGCTGGGGGTGGTATGTATAAAGGTCAAAACGAAACTTGGGCAATATCTAACCATATATACTCATTTTTTACAGCTTTTAGCCTAAATATATATAACATATGTATACTGGTGTATCTCGCTACTTACATTTTACGGAATTTCTCTTGGGTAAGTTGCCCCTAACCCCAACTGAATACTGAACTGGTTATGTATATGGTTATAGAACGAAATATAAATGTTCCTATACGTCACACATTTATTTCAAAATAGCATCAAAACTTAATTTCTTGAATTTTGAATAATATCTCTTCTGGATCCATGCGGGATGTTTGCTCTATCTCGTTCTTCCTGGCTCAAAAATGCTCCGCAAGTGTCATTCCACGCCTCGACGCCCTAAGAAAAAGTTCAAAAATTCACCACTCCCTCAAAGTGGGATATCATCGAAAGCACTATGACCAGTCGACCACATATTTGCAGGTGGATGAGAGAGATCGCGCTTGCTTCTGGTGAACAACTTTACATCGTCGGAAATTGAAAACTTATCAAGATCGAGAGAGCATCCCAGCCATTTATTATCACGTGTCCTCATGTTGGTCAAATGATCAACGATCATGTTGAAAAAATCTTCAAGCTTACAAATCTAGAAACTTCATCAGTGCATCATATTTATCATCAAAAATCCTCTTTTGGGTTTCTAAAAAGTGGTCATCAACACGTGTGGGTGTGCGTAGAGGGAGACGGGTGGGTGAAAATCAAGTTTCAAATTAAAGTAAAAGTGTATTATTTTGTGCGAAAGTTTCTGTTGAGCAAGAACCCATCTAAAATTCCTTTCAAAATCATCTTCAAACTTTAAATCATCTGTAATCTTCAAAATCTACTTTAGCCTTCAAAATTTCTTTAAAAAGTCAATTGATCAATCATCAGATTCCAAAAAAATACAACAATCTGGGAGCTGTAATTTTGACTTGATAGCATTTGTTTGAAAGAAAGTTACCCATCAATCACATCACGTGTGGGGGTATATGTGTGGAAGAGGGAAGAAAATCAAATTTCAAAACAAAATCTATTGCCAGTATTGTTAGGAGAAAGGAACAAGTCTCAATTAAAACAATCCTGGTCGTATCACCTTAAAACTTTAAAATGTCTTTAAGATGCCAATAAATTTATCAATGATAAGATTCCATAACATTACAAGAACTTAGCACTTGACAAAGTTTGACAGTTTTTGTCCATGGGACTTTCAAACAAAATGAAAGTTGCTTAATCTTCAAACTTTTTCCATGAATAGCCTAGCCAAAAGGTACTATGTCGCTCCCGACGGTCTACCCATCGAGGTATTTCTCTATCAAATGACCCATAAACTGCATCTTCCTACTTTTGATGTTTCACCCATTAGCATCAACCAATACAATATAGGCCATATCATCACGATCTCTATTTCATCACACCGATAGTCTCTTCATTTCTTTAAAATTACCTACAAACTTTCAAATATGATTACAAAAACTTCAGAAATTCTTTAATAACTAATTCAACAATTTGCAGGTATATATATATATATATATATATATATATATATATATATATATATATATATATATATATATATATATATATATATATATATATAGATATATTTTTATACACACATATATATATATATATATATATATATATATATATATATATATATATATATATATATATATATATATATATATATATATATATATATATATATATATATATATATATATATATATATATATATATATATATATATATATATATATATATATATATATATATATATATATATATATATATATATATATATCTTAATAAGAACACGATTCCTAATGATTACATCAATTAATAATTTGACATTTTTGTCCATGTGACTTTCAGGCAAAAGCAATTTTTTGCATAAATTTATGTTGTCCATGTATAGTCAAAGTTACTCACGATATGCCGCCACCCTGGGGATAAATCTACAACTACAATAGAGGTCACACCATCACGAACTCTACCTCACAGCCTCTCCAGCTGGATCTCTAGAAATTAAATTGGTAGAAAATTTAGTCGTTTAGGAATGTGTCCACGAATCATTAATTCTGAATAATAGATCAAGTAGTACGGGAGGATCATACAGCAAGAGACCAATCAGGATCCAAGATCATTATGACATCATCCTCGCACGTGTCTTGTGTTTTCAATCAGTCTATGCGAAAGCTTTAGGGAAGACCGCACACTTCAAACTGAAATTTATGTTAAGAATCAAGCCAGGTGAAGAAGCTTGACGGCTCAATTCAAGAATTAGGAACTGAGATATTGGGCATCAAATTGAGTGACTTCCTTACAGTAGCAAAGAAAAAGTCAGAGAATAGTCGAAACTAGCTGCAATGTCTATGCGTTCTGCATGTGGTGCATGCGGAACTATCCGGGTCATGTTTAAGGGCCTCCCCCACAAGGATCGCCAACCTGGTGTTATGGTGGACCTCAGAAGGGGTGAATGCCAGCCTTAACCCTTACTCTACCACGCGGCGATATTATCGCCGTTTTGGGTGCCCCGTCTTTGGCCCCGCCTCCCGAGCGCATCTTCAAAAAAGTGCTGGTAGAGTAAGGGTTAAAGTGAAGTGGCACCAGACCACCAAGCGTCGGACGATGCATGAAGTAGTCTAAGTAAGTTTAGTAGAACTGCATTAACCGTCTCTTTGAATGCAACGAGGCTATTGAATTTGAACAATGAATTTTTACGATTGTGCAACACTTTCGGTGATCTCCTCACACTCATGACCTCGTTGGAAACCAGCATGAACGAGGTACGTGTTCGACCTTGTATTGAAAGAAGTCAAGAAACATCCAAACATAAACGAAAATGTAAAGAAGCACAATACACACGTTGAAGGAGGACACGAAGGCGTGGAAAACAAAATTAAGACAACCGAGGATGAGTTCTTCTTTTTAGCCACAAACTGACAAAGTAATTCGCTGACTCTCGTCAACGTGATAAAAGGAGTCGCGGTTGAATTTTTTTCCTTTTCAACTCCAACAAGCCATCTTTAAACCAAAGCCATAATTAACTCAATCAAAGAAAAATAAGATGAAAAGGAAAAACGATATAATTTTAGTACACAGTGATGATTTTTGTTTTCAATAGATTCACTGTTAATAGCCGACAGCTCACGGAATCTCAACAATGGACACAATTCACGGAATCGGTACCAAAATAGAAGACAAACGCCTCGAATGCAGTAACTATTGAGTTTGAAGCGTGCGTGAGCAGTTGCATGGGCAGGTTTGTTGGAAACGTAATAAATGTTTGTGCAAGACTTCTATAAGATGTGATCGTCACTGTTTACCAAGTGATTGCTTGACGCGTATATGTAATTAGACTGCGCACATTCTGTCATAGTGGGAATACTGATTTATACCTAACTGCTTCCCAAACGAATTCAACATGAATTATACCATCAATTATGTTATCGTGGTTCAGTCGCAGACCAATCTGCCTATGAGAGATTCGTATTCCTCAAAAAGTGTATGTTGATGTACCATGCGTCGACGAAGTGAAGTATAGTGTAGCTTATATCCACGACTTTGATCTTTTCGCAGGTCACCCAGTCCCGTTCAGAGTTTGTTGGTGTACTTATGTCGTTCTTTCGCACTAGCCACCGCATAGATCCTAACAGAGTAGCTTTCCTTGACATTGGAACAAGAGTATGGGATGATACAGGTCGTGTGGAGGTACAGAAGCACAGTTTGTTTGATTAGTCTTCATAGACGTTCACAGCTGTGGTGTTCTGAGCATGAATATACTGATATATGTTTTCTGGATCTCTGAACGCCGATTCACATTCAGGCGGTAAAAATGATTTTTTTTAAATTATAATTTAAAAAAATATCTCAAACATCTTCGACTCCTGCATCTAGGAGACAGAGCGAGATCGATATTACTTCCTGGTCATCCAATCAGATCAAAGCTGCTACTGATTTCTTTTCGCCGTGACATCTATCGCTGAATTCGTGTCATGCTATATGTATTATTTGTATTGACCTTCATTAACCTTGAACATGTTTAATCAAAGCTCATTGTTCTCTATCCTTGTCGTCCATATACCTGTATACAATCATATTTCAAGTATGGTCTTAACTTTTGAGTTTCCGCCAATAGGTCACGTCGCCACGAGTTTCTTGGGCGAAATCTTTTAAAAACTCATGCATACCCATCACGTTTTGGCATCAAAGTCTCCCATCACGATGTTGCCGTCTTTCTCTGGATAGCTCTGGGTACCTATCTTGTAGAAACCATTGTGGATTATTGATCCCCGTCATTTGTAAAAATATAACACTGAATCTGTAATCTGTATTTTTTATTAATAGATTTTAATCTTGCAGTGGTGACACTAAGTCCTTGAGCTTCACATCCAAGAGAAACCTTCGTTGTTGAGCTGCATAGTACCAGGCGTTACTCCTATTGTAGTAGCTGCGTTGTCTGCCCCATATTCCGAGCACACCAACATCATCCCAGTAAGCAGTCTTTTTTTGCCCTGACTCCATCTTGTTTCGCTGATTTCAAGCTGGGCACGATTGTAATTACGCATTTTCTTCAAGTCTTACTCACCTCGTACAGTTGTACATGGTTTAGTATCTTTCAGCGTACCAATGAAAACAGCGTTCCTGGTAGACAAAAGGGTTTTCAGCTTCATGGCTTTCGTAGATTGTCCACGACGTTCATCACAGCGTCATACATCCTCCCTTTTCAATGGAAGCGGTTTCATGTTAATTTGTTGATGACGGTTTTGTAGCTTTAGATTTAGGGTAGAGTAAATGCCCTACGACCATCCCTCCTCCTTTTTTAGCCGATGCTGGGACCGTCTATTCCTGAGTTAAAGACATACAAACCAGTTTGTTATTACTAATACTACTTGCTGCGTCTTACTTTTCGCTGTTCTTTTCAGTGAGGAAAATATCAGTTTTTTTAAGACTAAGGTGGAGGGGAAGAAGTTCGAGCTTAGGCAAGTACCTTCGCAGATAAGGGTCTCATGTATTCAAAAAAATAGGAAAAATTGCCATAAAACACCGTAACGGACACACGTTACCGTTCTTTGTACTTTCGTATCCTTTCGCACCAAATTCGAGATTGTTTGACATCGGGTAAACAAGTTGGATTGAAGCTCCGAGTTAGTAAAGGATCTAATTGCTAGCGACTTCCCGAAGGCGACAGATCATGCAGCTATTATTCGGTGCTGCTTTTAGAATGGTCTCTCAAACCAGGAAAAATAAGAGCTTCCTCCTTTAACAAACGTTGGTCTGAGCCGCGTGGTCGTCTACAAAACGTTTGAATCAGGAACACGTGCGTAAAAGAATGTGTTTCGTTGGCGCCAAGCAAGACTAATTGGTCTGGTATTGATGATATGCACAGGTACGTGAAAGTATTGTGGCAAATTTATTTTTGTCGCCAAGATCGAAGCGCTTGCGTGCGGAATCTCTCCTGCAGACTTCATTTTATTTAAGGTTGACAGACTTTCGCAACAGGAACACACGTAGTGAGTCCTGGCTTCTGGATGGGGTGTTGGAAGGTAACTCCTCCCTTACTAGTAGCTAAGAATAATGAAATATGTTCATGATCTAAACGATCTAGGTATGATATCAACTCCTCCCTTATTAGTAGCTAGGAATGATAAAATATGGTCATGATCCAAACGATCTAGGTATGATATCAACTCCTCCCTTATTAGTAGCTAGGAATGATAAAATATGGTCATGATCCAAACGATCTAGGTATGATATCAACTCCTCCCTTATTAGTAGCTAGGAATGATAAAATATGGTCATGATCCAAACGATCTAGGTATGATATCAACTCCTCCCTTATTAGTAGCTAGGAATGATAAAATATGGTCATGATCCAAACGATCTAGGTATGATATCAATCTTATTTAATTTTTTTCTTTTTCTTAATCTTGCAAGCTTCCTATTTTATTCAATTACGACATAACATCTTTCCAGCTAGAGATCAACAATTATGAAGGAGTATTCTGGTAGGGAGATGTCATTTTATATGCCCATGATTTGGGAGATGCAATTATCTCCATGTGAAAAAAACATGGTTATTAGTCCTTCTGTTTCATAAAAAAAAAAAAAATCTAGCGGAGTCCCGTCTAATTCCCCAACTTTTCCCCCTCCATAACGTGCAACCACACACCTAACGGGCTATAACCGTGGCTTGGTATTTAATCCACAGGCATGACAAATATATATAACATAACCAAGAAACTTCTCCATCATATCAAAATCAATTAACTATGCCAAGCACAAAATTCAATTAAATGCTCTATTAACGACTAATCCCTCTTTTTATAAACTTTTTGAGCCCAACAGAGACCAGACTTATCGCCGCCTATCTACCCGCCTCTGCCACTCTCCTCTTACGCACCCACCCGCCCACATACTGCCTTAAATCAAGGACCGGCGGAAAACCCATCGGTTCATTCATTATAAAATACGACCGTTATAAATTATACAGGTTTTTTACTCAAAATCAATTTATAATATCATCTTTATTAAAATGTATTAATAATATCAAGCAAACATATATCAATAAATTGCATTTATGTCTTTTTTCGCAAATTTATAGTCACGTAAGTTCGTAAATTAATACTGGAACAGAGTGCGGGAAAATGATTTGCCTTGGATGAGGTGATGGGAATCAAATTTGGGTATGTTTTTACTTTTACTCAGATCTCATACATTTTGTTTCAATAATTGCGAACCGTGTTGATAAGGAACATTTGCTTGCGATTGGTGGCACATATATTTTAAGTATTTTTCGTGCCCCCACGTTTTTCCACCATAATCCCTCTCCTTTCTGAAGAAAAATATGATAACATTTTGGATGAGCCATTGTTCTTGTGAAATATGGAAAGTTCTATTTCAGTATTTGAAGCAGAGGAATTACTTTAAAAAAAAAAACCTTTTACTGTTGTCAAGCATTCAGCAACGTTGTAAGAAGCCTCATCTAATGAACTTGTAACTACAATTTTGGACAAAACTGTTGGGACACTTACCAGCTTGCCGGAAAGTGTGCATGTTATTTAAGATATTTAAGTACAGCTATTTTACCCCCTCTCCTCCCCCCTTTTTTCTCTCCCTGCTCCCATTTCAATGTTCTCAAAATATTTCACTAGGAAATACAGAGACATGGAAAGCAATTATCAACATTTTCCACTCATTTCACCAACATTGAACGGGCTGTCCCAACGAGTTTTGCCCAAGTTTGCAGGTCGATTATCAGCAGCGGGGCCATGTCGTTTCCAAAACTGGGACTGATCCTCGACAGTGCTTGATCTAAGTGGATCCAGGGGGCGAAGCTTAGTCAACGAGTTTAGTACATTCAGGACTGTCTAAAATGGGACGAGAAATAACAGGATTATGAAAATGTTCAAAGATAGACAACTTGAATGAACATATTAGTGTATTTTTTATTCATACCCTTTCCTACCATTGTTACTTTCATCCGTGGTGAAATGTGGGTTAAGGGTAAAATTCCCCCTGCCCAGGTTTCCCCACTCCCGGTGTCTCATGAGACATATTTCTACCTCATCACAAGTTGATGATTATTTCAGGACAAAATGGGTTTCTTTTCACTTGAAATAATACAAGGCATTTTACTAATTTTTGAAGGGCCGCCAATAGGGTTTCGTAGGCCGGAGCAAAGTCACATTTTGGGCCCCCAGAAATTCCGAAGAGCAAAGAAATGAATAAGATACAGGTCATCAGGCTTATCTCGCGGCATATTAGGATACCATGCGGACCATAGATCATGAATGATATGCGAAGAAGGTCCTCAGCTGTAACTATGGACCTCAACTTTCTCTCGTATGAGCCGGGGAAAATTGCACTCCTTCCCAAAGAGAGTTGAACACACAATTACAATGACGGGGTCGTCGCCTGCGTGTTCGGTTATGATAGTACAAATGCTATCACGAAACGCTTAATACGACCCGGACGAGAACACAGGTACGACGTACGGACAGACATAACATCGACAACCAAGTCAATGTCCACGGCCTTTGATAACCAGTTGTGGTGCACTGGCGACTCCTTCCCAACATTATTACTAAGCTTTTATACTGAAATTCTTTCCAGCAAATATGGTCCACGCGCACCAGAGGTACCAATTTTATATCCCTCGAGCTCAACCATAGGGATAAGCTTGGCTACTTGAACGACTGAGCAGGGCCTTTATTTCTGGAAGACAACTGGATTCATGTCCCCCACGCTTTTCGGCAAATGTAAGAATATAACTATATGTTGTCAACTTCATGGGAGTTTTTGTGCCTTGATCTGCAATTTTATGTGTGTCTCCACACTTTTGCAAATAAAAACGACTTTGTACACGATTGAATGATACGGCCAGCATAAAGTGTGCAGACATTTTAGTCCTTATGATATATCTATCACCTGGTGATTGATGTTAAACAGTTTAAAGGCCAGGTGCCAGGGTTTGCACTAGCTTTGGAGTTTTGGTAGGGAAATTCCCTACCATCAATTTTTTTTCTTAGGGATTTTGGGTTTTTGGTAGGGGAAATCCCTACCATCATTTTTTTTTTGTAGAGATTTCACAATTTATGAGGGAAACATGTTTTTTTTTATAGAATATTGTTTACTTCAGATAGAAACCTTTTTAACAAAGAAAACACTTAAGATTGACTGTTGTGATTTGTAATGTTTTATTCATAACAAAAAGTAATAAGTTTATATATCTTCAAGGCACCTGCAAAATTGGAACTTTGAATAAAATCACTCTCAACACTGGCAACAGGAGCAGTGCTAGGGTTGAGGCTCGGCCTGGTCATTATTTTGTTCCTTTGCCAATGATATTGGCTTGAAAAAATTTAGAAGGTTTGCCATTATGGATTATTTCAATAATAGACGACAACCATACCATATGATTTTCAACAATAGCAGACGACAACCATACGGCATAAATACAGAACTAGTAGTAAAATCAGTTTGTAAAGAAAGATCTCCGGAATTTCATTCATATTCACATATCAGCCACTTTATACATACCATAACACTGTATAGGCAGTGTATTTTTCTGTGAATAAATGAAACGGCTGGATTCGCCTTAAAAGGTCATAAGCACTCGTGTCGTATCACGGGGAGAGGACCAGGCCTGCCATTTGGCCGAACTCACGGCGGTTTGGCCGAACAAATCGTCTCAAAATGAGTGTTTGGCTGTGAAAAATAACGTATTATCAATGGTAAAAGTCATTTTGGCCGTGAAATCAAACTATTTGGCCGTCAGGCTTGAAAAATACCTGGCAGCCCTGGAAAGGGCAAGCAAGACAGGTAACATGAACGCAACGTAAGTTTATCGTTTCGTTTCGGAACTTTTGTAAACTTTATTGCACCAGTTTGCGATGGGAAAAACAGTATTTTTTTATATTTTTGGACACTGTTTGTATTATCATTTGAAAATATTGTACAAACTTTGTTAACGTGGAAATATTCAAGTAAGATTGCTCGTATTTAATATTATTTACATAGCTTGCTCGAGCATGTCTGGGCACTGTGTTGAAGCCGTGCGTACTACTACGAATTTATGTACGGGATCTTCCCCGGTAAAATTGCGCGACCATCCCGCATTTTTTTTTTTTTTTTTTTTTGCGGGATTTCGTGTTTTAGTGCGTGATTCTCGCGATCGCGCTGCTAATGCAAACCCTGTCAGGTGCCCAAAAAGAGAGAACGTATTATTTGCGAGTCTCGCACACAGGCGTAAATCATGCGGGGAATTATTTCCACATTTTGGAAAGGGGGCGTGGTATACACAATTATACCCCCTA
>JAIGNY010004213.1:2500-27500 GCA_020152595.1 Chiridota heheva | reverse complement strand
CAGGGGGCAAAGCCTCCCGAAGCGTTGTAATTTTAGACAATTTAGAGGCCCAAGATGCACTAAAATTCCTCATAATTTTGAATAAAATGGGAATCATTTCTTTTTGCAGTAAGCTGCAATATCAGTCAAATGTTAGAATAGTGTGTAGGCCGCGCCTAATCAATTTACTGTTCACTAATAATGTGAATCTTTTTATAAATATTTGTTATGTGACGTATACAAAGTAAGCAAAACTCTGCAGGGGGAAACCTTACAACAATCCTAATACTGTAGGTTATGGAATTTCCATACAGATTGTCAATTTTCCCAACAAAATCATGATTTGGGGGTGTGACAACCCTCCCCCCCCCCTTTTTTTTTGGTGGAGAGTGTAAGCTTACAATCTGACATAGTTATTTGTCACATCTGTATATGGTCCCTACATTGTCTTCGTGACTTTTAACTTTAATCGTAAAGAGTAGTGAGATGAGGCTTGAACGAACGATAGCGAAGTTGACTAAACAGTAGTGAGCTAAACGATCTTACTCAGTATACCACACATACAATACTGACCATAGGTAAATAGGCTATAGTACAGGGTCAAGTTTTTAATCCGGTGACTAAGACTGCAACTGCCAAATTAGATTTTAAACATACTGTAATAAACAAAGTTAGAAGGCCTATTTGATTGTGAATCAGATGATAGTTGGCAACGGTAAGTAATTGATTGACTTTTTTCTCGATGCATTTACCTGCCTTACTAAAATTTCATAACTTCAGACTATACTGGCAGAGTGGGTTTCGGCTTAGCCTAACGTTACCAACTATTAGTATTAATAAGTAACTATTACAGCTAACGTTAGCCTCACGATAGCATACCGACAGGCATACACGAGAGAAAATTTGTAACCCACATTTACTGCAGAAGTGTTATTTTCCCTTTCCTAATTATTTGATAATAATGTTGCTGGTACTGAGACCAGATGACCCTCTTTTTTTGGACCCATGCAATCCTGTCCGTGGCCCTGATGTTTTATTTATACAATCTTCATCCCAAATTATCATCGGCCCTCTTATACTGTAAAACGAAATGATTTTTGACAGAGAGTAGTATTATTGATGTCACAATTTCCTTTCGCTTTCAAGAAGAAATGGCTTCTCCTACTCATGAAGATTTTTTCCCCTTAATGGAGACGGAGACAGTCAGAATTGCCAAGGGCATCTGGACAGCCAATTTCACACAACAGCGTACAAATCACCTTTCTCTGACCTGAGCAAGGACACACATGCAATCCAATCACCAGACGGTCAATAATTGCTTTTTGCATGATTGCATTTTCAGTTGAGAGCTCTATGTTACCACCATACACAACACAGTATAGCTTTGTATATTGTATTCATTATTAATAACTTGCAAGTTTTAACAAGAAACTACACATCGTTTAACTTGTATTCTGTTTTTAATGCACACATCAAGGATTTATCTGTCGTGACCCTCAGGACGCGATAAGTCTAGTATTGTAAACTCCATGTTCAAAACCGCCGTCTTTTAGTTGAGAACTATATTTCAAATTTTATTAAATGAAGAGAATATTGACTTCAAATCAAAGAGCTGTGTAGAAGCTCTTTGTTCAAATTAAGTGTTATTTGTTGAAAGTTGTATTTTACTGAATGGGTTACTATGCTACAATCAATTTTAGCAACGCTAATTGTAGAAATTTATGACGTTGTATATTCACAAAAGTCATATTAATTGGCAACGTTGAGGAATGTAAACGAAAACTTCCGGTGCCAATCCAATATTTTAATAGCCAGGTCTAAAAAGTGATATGAAGAATGATATATTTAGACATTTTTACTGTTTCAGAAACATAATAGAAATATTTATTACACCAAAATATTTTTTGAAGAGTCAAAATGAGATAGTGAAGGAGAATAATATTATTTGAAATTTGAAATGAACGAGGCTAGTCTCACCGTATGTAGTGGGATAAATGCCTCACTCGGTAGCCTGAGGCACTACATGCTATACTTGCAGTACTTGTTAGCAGCCATGCAGTGGCTATAGCGTATAATACGTTCAGAATGTTGACTACACCGTATACGGTTCTGAAACTTAAAGAGCTTAAGTTAACAGGTTAAAAAATTGTTAGCGTCCATCACGTACTCAATGTAATCTTGCAACCTGTCAAATTTGGCATGGGTAGAATTTGTTCCAGGAGAACCAAGCTGCAGATCGTCTTTATCTGTTGTATCTATTCTATATTCTACATAACTTTGTTCTCTTTCTTTAAGGGTCGTGTCTAGCTTTTCGTTTTTGAGGGCGCTTAAGTTCCCCCTCTACGCTCCATTCCCCCCCTCTCTCCTTTCCCTTCCCCAAAAAAAAATACTAAATGCCGTTTTCAGATTAGGAGGACTTTCATAAAGGTGTAAAATTATTATCATAAAATATAAGGAAAATGCATAAAATTGTTGGAAATTGTGTTCGATTTTTGCAACACTTCCGTGACAATTTCTCGAATTGACAGTTTGCTTTACTGGAAAGTGAAGAATTTACCTGGAGATTGAAGGAAATTTCCCGGAAATTGAAGATTTCACCAAAGAGCTTCAAGCTGTTTGATTTTCAAAAATGAAGAAAATTCCCCCAAAATCAAGGAAATTTCCTGAAAATTGACAAAGATTTCCTTAAAATTCATGAAAATTTCGCAGAAGTTAAATGTTTTTTGTTTTTTCTAAGGGAGGGCTATAATTTTGAGAAGGCGAAGCTCCGCTCTCCCTTTATGACACGCCACCCGCTTTCTTTATAATTATCAATACAAAAACAAAAAATTGCACGACAGCCCTTCTTAAAAGGGTGTTTTTGTAAACCTTTATAGATATTCAGTGGATTACAGATAGATCCAACATGGTGCTTTTCTGTGACTGCATTGTGATCCTTTTTTTTTTCAGAAGCAAAGATAAGATTTTGTTTTCATGAAATCCTTAACTGTTTGGAGTTTTCCATGTCATGTTCTTATATTTTGTTTTTCATCTGCTCGCTCTCTTGTACAAATCACACACATTATCTCCATTTCTCAGACAATCTTGGACAAAAGTGTTGACCATTTTCCCCCTTCTACCCCGTTTCCATGTTGGGACATGACGTTGACCTGCAACTTTCTGACGTTTAAAATTATTTTCCAACATTGAAATGGAGTGGAAAGGGTGAATAAAAGGGTCGAATACTTTTGTCCAGAATTGTATGTTATGGACACGTGAATTTTCAATTCAGACTTGAACAAAATGATAAAACCGCTCAAAAATCGCATTACGGAAATTTTCCAACTAAGAAGTGTTGTACTATTTGAGTAAGAACAACCGAAATTAGACTAATTGTGACATTACATTCTTAAAAAGTCTAAGTTTACAGAATTTTTCCTTTAGATATTGTGGGTTACAAATTACAGCCGTGGGATATGTCACAAAAGTTATACAAGTTCGTGGTTTACCCAAGGAGATACTATGCATTACCATGAAAGTAGACTTCCATGGTATTACCATTTAAAAAAAAAAGAGCGTATGATTCTTTTAAAGTCAAGTTTGTGTACCATTTATTTTCTAACATATGTATTAAATATTCAATCAATCGGCATCGTCTGGAAGAACGAAGATATTGTTTCTTCTTAGCTCTGCTCGTGTTTCTATCTGACCACTGAAATCAGCCATTTTGATACATTTAGTGAAACGATTGAACGTTTTCTCTGCAAACTGATCGAAATCTATACAGTTAATTGTATATTTCAAACGATCGTTAAGAATAGAAGCTATATTATCATGAAGGTGGGGAATATCGAATAAAATGCCATTTTGAATGAAATTTTTGTACTTTAGTCTAAAAGTGAGGAACTCACAACTCAAATGAGAATTACGAGTTAACATAATTTAATGATTGGGTCAATTAAAAACGGACCACACTTACAAAGATTTTAGGTAGAAAAAGTCAGTAAAAGGAACCACTGTTTTTCGTAGTTATACAAAGAACGTATTTCACTTTTGATCAGTCTTCAACTATTGCATCTCCGTCGCATTCGGGCAACATAGGCCTATACGCAACTTTTTAAGGCAATTAGATTAAGTAATCAGAAACAGGAAAATTGAAAATTAAGATTTAAACTTTTTAAAATAGTTTAAAACATCATGCATGTTGGACAGATGTCTCCGTGTTTATCATTAAGTTTTACTTCATGATATATGCATGGCGAGAATAAATTGTTTCAAAATTTCGTTGCTGACAACATTGACCACTTTAGTAATACGTGTGAATTATCTGATAAGGGAAGTACCGCTCCAGCACCACGAAACTTCAAGTTTGCATGCATGTACACACATGCAGTGGCATAGCTAAAGTGGAGTGGGGGAGGGGGCGGCGTAGTAATTGACCCCGGAAATTTCCAAAGAATTGGAACATTTGCACAACATAATATTCAGTATATGTGATTGTTTTGGTAATGCTGATGAAAGAGATCCGTCTTTTAAACTTTAGTTATATACCAGCCATCTTGGATTTATTTATTGTTTTGCCCCCTGCAATTTGTTTAGCTACGCCACTGCAAACATGTATGAATTTCTGCGAATTTCAGGTTGCACCGATATAACCGGATGCACTCGTGCTACGCACGCCCTCGCTTCACTCAATCTTTGCCCAGCCTTCCAAGAGCTTCTACACAAAATGTAATTATTACAGCATAAAGAAAGATCATAAAATGTTCACCTTCTTGTCGCCGTACCAAGATCTTATGCTTATTTTCATTGTAAAATATTTTCCATCTGTTTAACTGTGAAGTTTTTGATCTTTTATTGTTATTATATATAAACACAGTGATTCCTTGCGCCTCTAAAGACATATCCCACAGAGAAAGCATAGTCTGTATGACTAATGTTATAGCACAAATAGGGTTCCCTGAATTAAAAATGTCAAATTCCTAAAACGTAAATAGCTAATAAAATTGTAGCTAATGTTTTTCTCGCTGTCATGGCAATGGCGGCAGCCTCCCCCTCCCCCCCCTATCTTTTCACCCAGTTGGCTGGATACCCATCTCAGTCGGGCAGAGAATCATGTCCCACTCGGCTATATACCCGGGTGATGATGATGAAAATATGATACTTGCAGGAACCGATCTTACATAATCAGGCAGAGATGTAAAATTTACTTTTTAAATCTGTACTTCATCAGAATCATGACGGACTCGGCTGGATTTCTCGATAGTTGAAGAAAATTTATCAAAAATAATACAAATGCTCGGAAATGGACGAAAATGTTCCAAAAAATTGGCCAGAAAGTTCGCAAAAACTTACCATAAATCGACAAACCTGCCCAAATGAAGGAAATTCTCCAAAAACCTACCCGAAAATGAACGAAATTGTCCGGAAATGAAAGCTATTTTCCGTAGACTACCCCCTCACCCCTCCAAAGCCAGATACACTACTCAAAAATAATTGTTTTTTTACAGATTCATTGCGGATGTTTCCCTTCCCCCTGAATAAGATTGTCCCGTATGGCCATGATCTGATACGTTAATAACATGCACCCTGACATTAAATACTAAGTATCTCAAATCTGTCTTCGCTTTCCCTTAAAGGAATATTCCATGGATTTTGTTTTCTCATATATTAGTATATGATCGAGAAAATGTTTAGAAGAAGAAAAATGTGGTGACAAAATTATGTTGATATCTTTCTCCGGTTAAAAGTTATAGTAATTCAACAAGTAGGAAATTATTGTTAAAATTGCCGTGTACAGTATATGACCTTCAGCTTAATGATGTCACAAAGGCATATACCGTCACAATTCTTATGTATTTCTTTGTATATTTAATCACATTTTTACGTTATCAAACAAACTTTTTTTTGGTGAAATGTATAAGTGACACGATAACATTTTCCTATTTCTTCAGGCACATCACAATTTCAATAAGAAAAAATCCAAGTAATTTTTAAAGAAAAACAAAAGACTCTAAATGAAATTGCCAATACGTTATCACAGATATTACCAATGTACCACGTTTTTTCCAAAATGATAAATCCTTAAGATTTTATAATCTTTAAACAGAATAAGATGTTAACATAGTTTTTTCACCTCTTTGTTGCTAAAAATGTCTCTATCATACATGAAAAACTGAAAATCCATGGGAATATTCCATTAAATCAACTTAAAGTTACACAACTTTTTTTTTCTATGCAGACACGCACCAGTCTGCGTAAATGCATAGACGTTAGATTCCTACACTACATTTAAACACATGATGGGAGTGAACGCAATCTTTAAATCATGCACGAGGCACGCTGAATATAATTTTGCTTTTGAAAATAAATGTACAATTATGTATTTGTAAATGCATAATAGTTTCAAAAGTTTGATAAATTGGTGTGAAAACCAACCCTGAAGACCACTTAAGGTAACTTTTGATATACCCCTTTGTACATAATAGACAGGTCTTTATACTTTATCTCACAACTCAGGCCCGGTCTCAAAAGCAGGTACCTACTTATGTTCGATTGCGTGGTTAGACTATACTGATCAGGGATGTTATCTATGAAAACGCTGGTAGGAGCCATCAGAGGGAAGAGTGTAATCTGGTAACAAAATGGTAACGCGAATCACTTTCATTTTTCGCGATGGAAGGGATAACTTCAGGCCTAAATATTTTTTCGGGGAAGGGGAGAGGAGCTGCGTGGGGTGATGATGATTCTTTATCTCGGAAGCTTTTATACCTGGTCGAATTGGGACAATATTTCTGATAAGCTACTGCTTTTCTGAAAGTTCCTTGTTTTCAAGATAACCGTTATACAGGGCCTTAATTCTCATTTGAATAGTTTGTGTGTGGGTGGAAGAGAGGGGGTGGGTGGGTGGGGAGAGACATGGCTTCTTGTTAAAAAAAAAAAAGTAGGGGACAGCAGGCAAATTATCTACAAAATGTACTAAAGTTTTAAAATTTACTGAAAAGCCATAGTCAACACCCTCCCCTCCCCAATGATACTTTGTTTTACCATGAGATAATTCTTAGTCACACTTGCTGTACATTTTGTGAATTTTCATTCAATTTTTCTGAAATTTCTTTCAATCTTTGAAAAATTGTCTTCATTTTCGTGCATTTTTCGAAAAATCTCTTTCATTTTGAGTCAATTTTTCAATTTTATTGCAATTTTCTTCAATTTTTGGAAATTTCTTTCATATTGGGGAATTGTTTTAAAGGATTTTTGGTAAATTTTTTTCTTCAATTTTTGGGAAATTTCCTTCTATGTTTGGGATATCTCTTTACATTTTTGGAACATTTTATCTATGCTCGTGCCACTTTTGTCAATTTTTGGAAGATTTCCGTCATTTTCGGGGCAAATGTTTTTCGATTTTCGGTAATTGTTCATCAATCATCGGGAAATGTTGCCGAATTTTACCAAAAATCCTAATGGTTTTACCACAATTTCCTTCAATTTTGTGTCAATAATTTCCCAATTCGAAGAAAACCTTTCAGGGAGCATTTTTTTCTCTTCTCCCCGCTCATAAGACTCTGCACTCTTGTCCCAATATGCTCTATTAGTTATGACAAAACTGCTCATAAAACATGTTATCACATCATCTCTTTTGGCTTGGCTTGCCTCCCCCCCGCTGACATTTTATCCTGGCTCCGCCCCTGCTGTAGGGGAACATCTCCCACGTCCTGACCCCCCGAATTACGACTCAGGTGCTATATCCAATAATTACCAGGAAGTTATTTGAAATGGGCGACTGCATTAAACATGCCGGGGGTAATATTCTTCATACAAAACAATTATAATAATAATAATAATAATAATAAATACAATGCTTTAAGATCAGAAGATTGTCAGAAATATCGTGGGCGGGATTTGCCTGCCGAAAGTGTGTGGGGTGGCCAAAGTCAAAAGTGGGGTAAGAGGAAAAACCATAAATCATGGTAAGATGCAAAAAATAACAATACAAAAGATACTAGTCCCCCTCCCCCTCCCCCTTCCCTGAAATTCCTTCGATGGTCAGAAATATGGCTATTATAATGAAATTTCAAAATATCAAGTAATATACATGCCTCCATTAAAACACCAAGTTAGTAAAATACAAAACGGTACATACATATTTAATTTTAGGTTTCTGAGCATTGAATAACAATTAGTTGCTACCAGTGGCGTAGCCAGAATTTTCATATTGGGGAGGGGGAGGGGGAATTGAATTGAAGCGACACGATATTTAGAGGTGTAGTTGAGGTGACACAGGTGTCACTTCGCGCGCAAAGCACTCGACTTGTCGGCGTATGGTCCAGGGTCCCGCTGAAAGGCTCTGGTGGGGTCCAGGGGCAAAGCCCCGGTAGGGGTCCAGGGAGCGAGCCCCCGGAAGCTCTCGCAAAATTGACATTTTAAGGGAGAAAAAAAGTATGTCACAACGCATAGTAACAAGATGTATTATACAAGTCAAAATTCATGTCAAAGAGAGCTTTAATACACCATATACAAAATACAAAATCAAAGCGCAAAGTTCTCAACTTGTCGGCGTGGGGTCCAAGGGCCCCTAGTGGAGTCCAGGGGTGAAGCCCGGTTGGGGTCCATGGGGCGAAGCCTCGGAAGCTTTCGCAAAAGTAACATTTCAAGGGCAAAAATGTATGTCACAACGCATAGTAAGAAGGTGTATTATACAAGTCAAAATTCATGTCAATGCGAGCTATAATACACATATGCAAGACACAAAATCAAAGCGCAAAGTGCTTGACTTGTCGGCGTGGGGTCCAGGGGCCTAATTAAGGGCTCCTGGTGGGGTGCAGGGGCGAAGCTCCGGTAGCGGTCCAGGGGGCGAAACTCCGGGAAGCTCCCGCAAAATTAGCATTTCAAGGGCAGAAAAGTATGTCACAACGCATAGTAAGAAGGTGTATTATACAAGTCAAAATTCATGTCAAAGAGAGCTCTAATACACCATATAGAATACACAAAATCATGGAAACGCATAATGTGGAAATATAATGTTCTATTGTTTACGTTTGTATATGGTTAGGTTCAACGTCACTCGTTGTGAAATATGGGTTGTCTAAAAGAAAGGTTTTCAATAAGTTACTCCAAACTTGTGTAAATGTTGTCAAAACATTTAAATGAGCTTGTTCTGTATCACGTGCACTTCGACACCCACCTCCTCCTCTTCTCTGCTCCCAACCCCACCCCCTCTTTCTCTAATTCCCCCCCTCTCTCTCTCTGTCTTATTTCGTGTATTTACATACAAAATTGCACAAATGTTTGATTTATTTATCATTACAGAACAACATTTTTTCTGAGAAAGTGCCCTTTTGAAATCTAAAAACATAATAAAGCTCCTGGAATGTCAAAACTTGTTGAACCGACGACATCAATCTGAATCGACGAATTAAAATCTGAACTGACGGAATAAAATATTGGGGGCGATACAAATTGTTTACATCTTAAGTGTGAAGTTCAAAGTTTGGGCAGATTAAATGTTTATTTTGGCTCCTATATTTGAGTTGATTTAGTATAAGTCTGATGATGCATGTTTATTATAAGCCGATTAAGATTTGGGGGCCTCCCCCTCAGTTTACCGCAGGTGCTCCTTGAAATGATATTTCACTGCAATTTTACATATTCTAATACGTAGGAAAAAATTCCACTGCCTCGCTATCGTTGGCAATTCTGACTTTGCACGGTCAGTGGGATGTAATTTGTTAAACAAACATAAAGTTACAGAAGAAAAAAAATCTAAAACAAGCACTCTACCTTGAAACGTCTTGATTCTTTTCGAGTGTATGGGTGTCTTAAATGGCATTTCCATGGTTATCTATTGTACTTTTCAGTGGTCTCAAAACTCGTCCGTTCCGAACTCCTCTTATGGTCGCAGCTGTATGAATACTTTGCACTGGACCATTCAAACGGAACACGGACCTTCTCTCTCTCTAGAGCACTAGACCGAAAAGTGAGGGCGTATTCTTAGGGGGTCCAAATAAAATCTAATTCTTATCTAGCATGCAACGGTATAACACATTTCTGGTTAATATGAATATTCAAGTAGCCTTTGCCCTCACGTCGTCTGTGTGCAATGCAGGCATGAAATTTTTCGATTTTTTGTGGATGGTATATTGGTGAAATTCGCAAAAACAAGCGCCCTTACTTTTTGATCTAGTGTCCCTTTAATCGTAAGCTGTGACTTTCTTTCTTTCTGCGTGAAGAACATATAAAATTGTTTTTCAGGAAGGGGTCACCACTTGGCAACAGATCATGCTATCAATCACTATTTAGAAATAATGTTGATGGTTTTAAATGTAATGGTGACCAGTTTGCTCTCATTTTCTCAACATAATTCTGTTACCAGCATGAAGCTCTTTGTTTAGAGGGGTCTCAAAGGGAAAGATGAAGTTTGAGCTTAGAAGAAAGGAAATGTTACTTCAACTTTACAGAGAAGAGATTTCTCATGGAATGAGAAAGGCACACTTGACTAGAAAGAATAGTTTTAGATCCTTATCAAAAATAAATTCCATTTTCTTACTCATTAAAGACATGAAAGACGTGATGTTGTTTAATTCTTTTTGTTTTATTGCACAGACATTAAAAAGAAGATTTCCTTAAGGAAGGGTTGAGGTTCCTTGTTATTTTGTTACCAACAGAGTTCTTTTTGATAGATCTGCTTTGTTTGAATAACCAAACCGAACATTTAAAATAAATTTTCCTAATAAACAAATAAAGGTATAATATTAATCATTTAATCATTTATTATAAAATAGTTGTAGATTTTTCATAAGAAGATAATTTTGACGATTTTCAAAGATAACATTTGAAGTGGATATAATACAATTATTTCAAATTTTTACATTTAAAGGATTAGTGCAGTGGTCAAACATGTCCATCTTATTCAAAAGAGGACTTCGAAAGAAACAAAATGGTGAGGAAAGCATTCAAATATCTTATTCCGTTAAGGAGATATTCAAATTTAAAGCTCTGTCTTATCTATGTAGAAATGACTGGTGTAGTAAGTCTGCTATGGAAAGTTGGTGTCCTCATCCTCACATTCTTAGCAATTGCTAATGTATTTTAAAGAAAGTTTATTTTAATTGTTTACTATTCAAAATTTATTTGTCATCGAACTTTCTTCATGTTGTACATTATAAATACCCTTACTAGATTCAGTTTTGGCACTTTTCTGGCACATCCCATGGTTTTTAAGCCTTAAAAATCGCAGAATAAAATATGATAGAATACATAACGACTTTGAGGAATATGAGGCTATGACATCACAACTAGTTTGATTTCAGACGTTTGTACACAAATTATACCAAATTTTAAATTCGATATCTCCTTAAGGAAATAAGATTTTTGACTGTTTTTTTCACTATTTTGTTTATTTTGAAGTCCTTGTTCATATAAGATAGAATAGCTTGACCACTGAGCATTTCCTATAAGCATTGACATTGATTTGAAACACCTGTAAATTGATATTTGTATTCATAGTAAACCCAACAAATAGTAAAATTTGTTCAAGAGAACGTCACGCCACGCTGCTCTTCCTGAAGAATGTTTAGAGGCCTGGACTTAGGGGGCACTGTTTCTCAGCCAGGGCTGACGGCTTTAGTTCACCTGTGGTGAAGGCCAGTGAACATAAATTAATCACTGTCACTGGGCCTTTTTGCACGGTTGATTGAATAGCATTATTTTTACTAAAGAAAGAGAATACGGCATACCTACAGACAATTGGGCAATGTAAGTTTTGTAGTCAATGTAAAAAATGTTATAAACTGGTACTGTGTTGATCACCTAGGTGTGACTCATAAACACACTTGCATGCATACACAGACAAATATATGCCAAACACATTGATTAGCATCTCTAATGTAAATGTAGAAGCCCTTTACACTAAAATGTAATGTACTGCACAGCCCTAGATGGTGAAAATGAGTAACACTATCTGAAGGATCATTCCTATGATATTGTAATGCCCCCATTGTGGGGAATTGACAAACATGCATATGGTCGAAGCGGGCTAGGGTTGGGATATGGAGCAGATGGAGGCCACCACATGTTAGTGCGGGGTCGAGGGTCAGTTGCTAACTGAGCGCAAGTAACCCAATTAGTAACACCAAGGGACACAAATGAAAATGTTAAGAGCTGGTTTAAATTCTCAAAATTAACATTGTCTTTTAAAATGAATCTGGCCCACTACGAGTGCTATACAAATAAATTCCAATTCATGGGATGGATAAAAATCAAATTATAACAAACAATTTTGGGGTCACTCCTTAGGAGAAAAATGATTTGTGTCTTAATCTTTAATAACTCTGGGTTTTCTTAAAGGACTACTTCAGTGGTCAAGCATGTTCATCTTTTTTGAAAAGTCTTTATGTGTATTTTAAAATAAGTATATTCAAATTTTCACTATTAAAATAATTCATCCTCAAACTTTCCTGAGGTAGTATACTATACCCTTCATAGATTCAGTTGTATTACTTTTTTGACTTATCCCATAATTTTTAAGCCACAGAATCGTAGGACAAAATATGATAGAAAACATAAAGACTTTGAGGAATCTGAGGCTCTGACATCACAACTAGTCTGATTTCAGTCGGTTCTACACAAATGATACCAAACTTTAAACTTAAATATTTCCTTAACAAAATCAGATTTTTGAATGCTTTTTTCACCATTTTGTTTCTTTTGAGGTCCTCTTTCATATCAGATTTGCTTGACCCCTTAATTAATCCTGTAAGGAGGACTAAGACAATTCTTTAAGTATCTGAAAACATGATAAATGAGGAACCTCCTGAGGGAAGGAGCAAAAGGGAATCGAGTCAATATATCCATTGTGATTGTTGCTTCAATGTTTTACTTTTGGTTTGCTAAGGGGTAGCGCCTGGTTACACAACTGGCAAAATGAAATAAGAAAATACACTTGATACTTTGATAAATTCATACAAAGAACTTGACTTAAAAGGGATAAGAACAAGAAGAAAGCATACAATAACCTGATCACTATCGGGCCCCGAAAGAATGCTACTCACCAGAGAGGCTGAAAATACGTCCCTGTCCATGGCCATAACCTTAGATAGTTAGACACATGGGAAATAAGAAAAGAATAAAAAGGATAGAAAAATTAGAATAATACGGCGCTCAAACCTAACATTCTTCCCCGGACTTGATTCCAAATTACACTACAAAACGCTCATTAGAATTAACTTATCATCTTACCTGCGTGCCTACATTGTTATGATCTGTCCCTTGCTGCTGGTAACTCCGACCTCGGTTGCATGCTGTTTTGTACTCCACCTCATTGCAAACACGTTTCGGACTGAGCTCAAAGGAATATTCCCATGGATTTTAATTTTTTCATATTGTAGAAACAAAAGTGGTGAAAAAACATGTTAATATCTTATTCCGTTTAGAAGTTATAACAAGTTAAAGAGTAGAAAAATGTTCTAAAAACACCTCGTACAGCCTTCAGCTTGGTGATGTCATCAAGGCAATTCCAGCACGGTTCTATGTATTTCTTATCAATTTAATCACACTTTTTTTACACGGTGGAACAGCATTTTTGGTTCATTATAGAGATAGGGTAGAATATATCATTTACAAGAAAGCATCTTGTTTTTTCTTGATGTACGTCACATTTACAATGATAACAAATCCAAATCATTTTTAAAGAAATACAAAAAACGTTTTGTTAAAATTGTCTCTATGACATCACAGATGCTGCCAATCAGTCACTTTTGTCCAAATTTAAAAATACTTTACAATTTCGTAACTTCTAAACGGAATAAGATATTAACATATTTTTTCACCAATTTGTTTCTAAAATTGGTCTCTATTATTGAAAATCCATAAGAAAATTCCTTTAAACAATAGCCAAAATAAGGTATAGTGTAAACCCTGAAAATCAAGAGCTTGTACTGCATATGCATTTGTTGTGCAAGGAGAAAAATACGTTGGAACGCAGTTATGTGGAGCTGATAAAGTGAATCTGGAAAGAGGCAAACAGGCAAGAAATACTGTTATGATTTAATAACATAACTTGTCCTTCCCTCTACATGTGACAATAATGACAAATTACAATTGGTCCGAACAACTTTTACTCAATGGAGAGAAGCTTATGGGCTGAAATTTTTATACAAAGTAAGGAAATGATAAACAAAACGTAGTCACAAGGCTCCAGATATAAAGTTTGGGTGCGTCGTGGGCATAATAGTATTTTGAGAAACTGTACCGCCTTTCCTCGTGCAATGATGTAAAAGTGGCAGAATGATCATCATAAAAGTAAGTTGATATACTGTACCCTCTCTGCTGGTAAAATAAAGTAACACTGTCAGGGGCATCATTCTGAAGGTGTGTTGATATACTCTACCGTCCTTGCTGGTACAATAAAGTAACACTGGCAGAGGCAGCATTCTGAAGGTGTGTCGATATACTCTACCGTCCTTGCTGGCAGAGTAAAGTAATACTGGCAGAGGCATCATATGGAGGTATGTTAATATACTGTACCGCCCTTGCTTGTACAGTGAAGCAACACTGGCAGAGGCATCGTGCTGGTGGTATTTAGATATACTGTACCGCCCTTGCTAGCACAGTGAAGTAACACTGAAAGAGGCATCATTCTGGAGGTATGTTGATATACTGTACCGCCCTTGCTGGTACAGTAAAGTAACAGTGGCAGAGGCATCATTCTGGAGGTATGTTGATATACTGTACCGCCCATGCTAGTACAGTGAAACAACACTGGCAGAGGCATCATGCTGGTGGTATTCAAATATACTGTACCGCCCTTGCTGGTACAGTGAAGTAACACTGACAGAGGCATCATTCTGGAGGTATGTTGATATACTGTACCGTCCTTGCTAAAACAGTGAAGTAACACTGGCAGAGGCATCATTCTAGTGATATGTTGATATACTGTACCGCCATGGCTGGTACGATGAAGTAACACTGGATGAGGCATCATGCTGGAGGTATGTTGATATACTGTATCTCCTTGCTGGTACAATGAAGTAACATTGGCTGAGGCATCATTCTGGCGGTATGTTGAAATACTGTACAACCCTTACTAGTACGATAAAATAACACTGGCAGAGGCATCATTCTGGATATATGTTGATATATTGTACCGTCCTTGCTGGTACAAATGAAGTAATATTTTCAGACGCATTATTCTGGAAGTATCTTGATGTACTGTGACCGCCATTGCTGGTACTGTGAATAACACTGGCAAAGGCATCATTCTGGAAGTATGATGATATACTGTATCGCCATTGCTGGCACGATAAAATAACACTGGCAGAGGCATCATTCTGGAGGTGTGTTGATATACTGTATCGCCCTTCCTGGTACGATGAAATAACACTGACAGAGGCATCATTCTAGTGATATGCTGATATACTGTACCGCCATTGCTGGTACGATAAAATAACACTGGCAGAGGCGTCATTCTGGATGTATATTGATATACTGTATCGCCCTTGCTGGTACGATGAAGTAACTTTCTCTGACAGACTCGGCATCATTTAGGTGGTATGTTGATATACTGTACCACTCTTTTTGGTACAAATGAAGTAACATTTGCAAAGGCATCATTCTGGAGGTATGTTGGTATACCGTTCCGCCCTTGCTGGTACAAATAAAGTAAAATTTGCAGAGGCATTATTCTGGATATATGTTAGAATACTGTACTGACATTGCTGGTACAATGAAGTAACACTGGGAGAGATATCATTCTGGATGTATGATGTACCGCCCTTGCTGGTACAGTAAATTTGTACTGACCTAGGGACTATTTTGAGGGTATGCTGAACACTGTACCGCCCTTGCTGGTACAATGAATTCTTATAGGCAGAGTGTGAACATGCTGAGGGTCACATTGATATACTCTACAGCCCTTGCTTGTACAATGAAACAGCATTTGCAGAGGCATTATTCTTGAGGTATGTTGATATACTGTACCGACCTTGCTGACAGTGGTACAATGAAGTAAGACTGGTAGAGGTCATTTCGCAGAAATGAAACCTATACAACAGGGTTTAAGGGTATGTGGTCTCTTCCCCCATATGTCAGGTGCCTGGCACCAAACCTTTACTGGGCCCAAGGGCCATGGACCTTGATATAGCTTTATGATAGCAATAACTTTCACCACTTTTGGCCATTTAGGGCCCCGTTTTAGAGGGTCTAGATACGATTTAGAGGCGGGTGGGCTTTTATCCCATCTATCAGAAGTTTGGCACAAAATCTTCACTGGGCTTAAGGCTTCTGGGCGATGATATAGCCTTATATTAGTAATTTCCCGACTTCAGTTGGACCATTTTGGGCCCCGTATTTGAGTGTCTAGATACAATCTCCCAGAAATGAGACATATACCACAGGATTTAGGGGTAGGTGGGCGTTTACCCCCATATGTCAGACATCTGGCACTAAAGCTTCACTGGGCCCAAGAGCCATGGACCATGAGATAGCCATATAATAACAATTTTCAGACTTTTGACCATTTTGGGCCCATTTTTTAGGGTCCAGATACGATTTCCTAGAAATAAGACCACTACCACAGGATTTACGGGTAGGTGGGCTTTTGCTCTCATATGTCAGAAGTCTGGCACAAAACCTTCACTGAGTCTAAGGGCCATGGACCATGATATAGCCTTATGATAGCAATGATTTTCACCACGTTTGGCCATATACGGCAACGCTTTCACCTTGTGAGTGTAATAAGCCAGTTCATAATAACGATAATATGTATTGCGCAATGCAGGTCAAGATGCCAATTGAGATTCTTGCCGTACTCTGAAGCATTACTGACACTCCATTGAATGACACCGTTACTTTCCGATTTGTTTCGTTTAATATTTGAGTGGATTCGGTGCCTTATGTATGTATTTGTGCTTTCGAGATGGATGTTCCTTCTATTAGGGACATCGTGTGGGATGCCATGTGGAACAACTGAGTTGGATATCATGTGGGACAAAGTTGGGATGCCGTTTGGGACATATATGAGAGTGGGATTATATGCGGGACATAGATATGAACATATAGCGAGGATGACATTTGAGACATATGGATGGAAGCTATGTATGATATAAGAATATGCCATGTGGGTCATAGGGAGGGATACCATGTGGCACATAGCGAGGGACGCCATGTGTAACAAAGGGTGAGATATCATGTGAGACATAAATAATGGATGCCATATGGAGCATCTAGGAGAACAGGATGCCATGTTTGAGATAGGAAGGAGCGAAATTTGGGACATAGGGAAGGATTACATGTGGGACATAGGGAGGTACGCTACGTGTAACATAATGAAGGATGACATGTGGGAAATACGGTGGGAGGCCACATGTACATAACAATATTAAATTAGATTAGAACGATACATACCGTCACGGCTCGCATACTGACTCAAATTGACACACATATCAGAAGTCCAATTATAAAAACATCCCACTATCCACCCCACCCATGTCCCATCTGACATCCCAGCCTATATCTCACATATTATCCCATCCCTGCTCCACATGACATCCATCTCTATGTCCCACAGGCATCGCTACCCATGTGCCACATGTCATTCCTCCTTATGCCCCACATGGAATTCTTCCCTTTGTCCCACATGACATCCCTCACTATGTTTCACCCTCCTATGTTCCACATGGCATCCATCTCTATGACCCACATGACGTCGCATTTTAAAGATGTACCAAATGACATCCCACTCAGATGTCCCATATGCCATCACACCCTATGTACCACACGGTATCCTTATCCTGTGCCCCACATGGTATCCATCCATATATCCCACATGGCATCCATCTCTGCCTCACATGACATCCTTACCCATGTGCCACATGTCATTCCCCCTATGCCCTACATGGAATCCATTCCTCTGTCCCACATGGCATCCCTCTCCATATCCCACATGGCATCTCATCATAAAGATGTACCAAATGGCATCCCATACACTCATATGTCCCATATACCATCCCACCTTATGTAGTACACTGCATCATTCCCTGTGCCCACATGACATCCATCGATGACATCCATCTCTATGTCCCACATGGCATCTCTACCCATGTGCCACATGTCATTCCTCCATATACCCACATGAAATCCCACCCTCTGTCCCACATGGCATCCCTTTCTATGTCCCGCATTCATATGTTCCACATGCCATCCATCCCTATGTCCCGCATGGCATCCATCTCTAGGTCCAACATGACATGTCACAAAGCCATTCTGTGGTAGAATTAACACAGAGAAACATTGGTTTACATATGATCGGACCGTACCGCGCTGATTGTTATCATCACTTGATCTGACACCGCGATCAGTTCCGGGCATGCGCGTTTGTTATCATGAGCTGGCTTATTACATTGAAACAACCACCACCCACAAAACATTCCTTTTACAAAATGCAGTACAGAAAGAAAAAATGATTTCGCACCGTTGGTGACCCTTACAGAATGATGGCTCCTCATCTGGTTATCTCTGCTACACGATATTACCTCACTGCTGAGTAATGTCCATAAACAGGTAAAGGTATATAAATTTGAATATGAATATGTCACTAACTTCAACTGTGGGGTAATTCTTATATGGAACGTTACGACTATTCTATACGTACAAACAATGAGTTTATACACAATGCGGAAACTTTCACGAAAACAATGGTCAAGGACATTAAAGGTTGGGAGATCTCCTGATCGGGAGGTCGAGACATGCGCAGTGACCATAATTTAAACTTAACTATTTTTATACATAATTTGAGCTTTTGCTGGTGGCTAGAGCTTTAAAATCCACTCTTCATGAAGTATCAAAATGATTTATAAAGATTACTTTAAAATTCCCTGGTGCAAGTTAAATTTGCGATGGCGAAAATAGACAAAATAATCTTATCGTCCTGCGCCAATAAAATTAGAATATTTCGCATGCATTTTTCCTACCTTTGGCGCACACCGATTTTTTTAGAGAGATTTGAATTTGGAAAGATGCATGGTTATGATGACAAGAAGTCTCCTGAACGGGAGATCTCCCGATCCAGACCATTAACCAGACTGATTTATTTAGAACAAATGGGTTAAATAAAGAGGTTGACAATTATAATAATTCAGCCCTTAAAAGTATTAATTCAGAGGTCGAATAATCTTTTCATAATACATATAATCTAATACAAAAAATCCAATGATTAGCAAATCTTTGGGGTGCACATGCACCCCTCACTTCTATAGCGGGACGCCCATAGGTCTGACGTTCAACACACTGGCGTACCACACAACCACACGTGTAGTAATTAAACAAAACTTAGGCATTTTATTAACTAATTTCAAACAATTATTATGATTTAATTATAATTATGTAATTGGTATACATCACCTGCTGATATTTGAGGAAAGTATTTATATTCAGTAGCAAATTTTCAATAACAAATAGTTTCACAGAGGTCGAAATTTTAGTTTTTTGCCACTGCTCCACAGAACAGTACTTTCTCAAATAATACTGGTCCGAATCAGATTTCACTGTTCCAACTTTTTTGACGATGACAGGAAAAATTTCTTTCTTCAAAAAAAGGCTTAATTTACAACTACTTTAATGGTTAATATGTGGATATATGTATGTCGATAATTAGTATTTATGTGATGTACAGTAGCATTAAATTCCGTACAGAAGCATTCTTACAAATGTGTATTCAAGATTAATTGTGCTGATAATTGCAGGCAAAGTAGGAAGCACTTTTTCTTACTGGAAGATATTTTTATTATGAAAATCTTGTTGGACAACATGCAATTTTTGAGCAGAAATCAAGTTAATGATTATACCACATTCTTGTGAAAGGAACTTTTCTACCCGAACGATGGCAAATTTGACCCATGTCTCATATATTAAAGATACTTTTATCTAATGGTAGCTACAGTAGGTAGCTATCATTACTTTATTGCATTACTACATGAATTTTAAAGTAAGAGATCTTATCTCAAACTTAAAAAGCAAACCAGAATCAGGACTTCAGTATTACAGCTCCAACATAAATACAGCCCCCACACAATTTGTTTTGCATTACAATGATTTTTTTGCTAAAGAAAGCACAGAGCTCAATTGTAAACCTCCTTGCTTCTCTTTTCATTAGTTGTTATGTTTTTATTTTTTAAGGGTGAGGGTGGAGGGGGGGGGGGGAGATGTGGGGAGCTATGCTACTGTCTTTTTTATTCGACTTATTCTCAAGGTCAGGAATCCTGGTAACTTAAGACAAAACAATGATAAGGATTGATTTTATGTGTGAAGGCACGCCACAAAGGGATAAGCAACCCTATAGCGTATTGTTTTGGGGGGATTGGACTAAGTTATTGTATACAGAAGTGTTTCAATTCTTGTCTCAGTTTGTGGATATTTTCATCTGGATTTTGGATTTTATTCAAGCTGAGTTTTACCATATTGTTGCTTCTTACATTTTTTCTGCACATTTATCATTTTGTTGTTTTTATTAGTTTTCTCAATTCTTAAATTTGTCTTGCTTTTTGTTATTGCTGGTTTGTGTGGTATACTGACTCCATCCTATTACACACTTTGTTGCTGTTGTTGTAAGCTAGGCTAGACCTTACACTTATTGTAAGCTTGGCTTTAAAATTGTTGTGTTAGGCTTTGTTATTTTTTTAATTTAAGTGTATAGGCTTATGTGTTAAGTGTAGGCTAGTATATTGTGTGTTGAAGCTAAGGCATTTCTTTAGGTATTGTTGGGGCCTATTGTTCCTCTTTTAGGTTGCTGCTTTTGGTTTTCTGCTTCTGGTTAATCATATCGTATGATCATGGAGAGTTCGATTTACTGTGATAGCTGTGATATGTGGATTGATTTCCAGGAGTCTGGTGTGACATGTAGTTTTGATGAAGCTTCGGCTGATAGTTGTATATTTGTCTATTCAATGTGTACAAGGTTGAAGGCTTTGGACTTGAGATTTTCTGGTTGTAGTTGTATTGTTGAAAAGGTTGATGCTAATGTACAAACTAACTTTTGTGGCGTAGTCAGACATGTGATGTTGATAAATCTTTGGGTGAGGAATTTGATAGGGGCCCTGTTAAGGTAGATAGTCTTGGATCAGAAGCTATGTTAACAGGCCTAATGTAGGGTTGTCTGTAGTTGATGAATGTACAGGTACCATTGGTCGTGTAGTTGTTGATTCATCTGGAACGTTGCCTGTAGATTCTGTTAGGGATAAGGTGTTGTGGATAGGGGATTCATTTGTTAGTTATGTTGACACAGAGTTTTGTGGAATAGATCATAGTAGAAGGATTAGGGTGTGTCAATCAGGGGCTAGGGTTGATGATTTTAGTTCTCGTGCTGAGATTGTATGTAAGGGTGAAGATACCGTCGCAGTTTTAATTGGTACAAATGATATTTCAAGGAGAGATGTTGATTATGTTAGGCGTAGTTTCATAGATTTGTTATTCAAGTTAAAGGACACAGGTTTTAGGGTTCTAGTTGTTGGTCTGTTGCCGCGTAGGGGTAGTTCCTTCATGATAGATAAGATGTTGTTGATCAATAGCTGGTTAGAGAATTTTTGTCATTTGTTTGAGTTCGGATTGAAATTTCTGGCATAAGTTTGAATCTCGGGTTGATTGGTCCATGAGAGATGGTTTGCATTTAACTAGGAAAGGTGCTCGTGTTCTCGCTAGGGGTGTCAATAGGGAAAATAAGGATCTGAGTCCTTTAAATTAGTCACGGGGGGTGAGAGTTTAAACCCACCTGTCAGGCATGTTTCTGTGGATAGAGATTGTTCTAGTGGTAGAATTAAGGTTGTGTTCTTAAATGTTCGTAGCATTTTGAATAAGCATGATAAGCTTCTGGCTGAAATTTCAATTAGTAGACCTGGTATAATTATTATTACTGAGAGTTGGATTTATAGTGAAATGAATGATTCAGAGATACAAATATCAGGTTACCCAGTTTTCAGGCAAGACAGATTAGATATTCTCAATGGTAGAGGAGGTGGTGTTTTATTGTTTGTGAAAGCTAGTTTTAATCGTATAGATAGGACTGCTCAGTTTTCTTTTAGTTTTTCAAATTGCCTATGGTGTAAGCTTATTGTTGATGGCGATGTTGGTAGTTAAGTGGTTGTTGGTGTTGTGTATAGATTACCAAATTCTAGTCCTGAGAACAATCAGAATTGGCTTGACTGCTTCAGGAAACTTCCTTCTTAGAGGGTTATTAATTTGGGGACTTTAGTTTTCCAGACATTGATTGGAATCTTTGTACTAGTGGTCCACATGGTAAAGATTTTCTGGAAGCTGTATCTGACTGCTTTTTCGCCCAGCTATGTTGTTTCCCACGCATGATAGCAATTGTCTGGATTTGATTTTAAGTAGTGAAGACAACAACATTTTAAAAAATGAAATAAAAAGAAAGTATGGTTAGAAATGTGCTAAGTAGCGGTAAGGTAGGGAGTAGTAATTGTGACCTCATTAGTTTTGATCTGTATTGCTTCACAAAGGTTTCTCCAGCTAATAAACTGGCTTTAAATTTTAAGAATGCTGAATTTGCTGCACTTCAGGATAATTTGTCATTCGATTGGACTTCTTTGCTAAGTGAATTAGATCATTCTAAAGCATGGGATGTTTTCCGAACGATAGTTTTTGAGAGTGTAAATAGGTTTGTCCCATTAAAGAAAATCTGTAGGCGTAGTTGGCCAGTGTGGATGTCGCGGGAGGTTTTGCAGGCTGTTCGGGAAATGAAGAAGTTGTGGCGTTGTTATAAATGTAGTGGGTGTCCTGCGGGGCTTGCTATGTATAAGGATCATGAAAAGTTTACAAAGGGTTTGATAAGAGATACTAAAGTGCTTTTTGAAAAACGTTTGTCCAAAGAGATTAAGATTAATCCTAAGTCGTTTCATTCGTATTTTTGCTCAAAGCAATAAACCAAGGAGGTTGTTGGTCCTCTTTAGGAAAATGATGGTGTCACTATCAATAGTAGTAAGGATATGGCTGAGGTTTTGAATGACTACTTTGTGTCTGTTTTACTAAGAAGTCCCCTGCTGATGATGTTGTGGATTATCTTAGTGTGCACTCTCCAGTATCCATTAAGAATGTTGATTTTTCATTTGATGTTGTGTCTAAGAAGTTGAAGGATTTGAATTCAAATAAAGAACCGGGTCCAGATGGTATACATCCTGTTTTTTTTACGTGAGTGTTTTGATGTTCTTTTTGTTCCCCTGAGTATTGTCTTTTCAAAGTGCTTTGATGTTGGTGTTGTTCCTAGTGATTGGAGAATTGCTAATGTCAATCTTGTTACGGGTATTGTACTACATCATTTACTGGTCAATGATTTGTTGAATTTGTCCCAGCATGGGTTCTTACCTAAGAGGTCTCCTGTTTCTCATTTATTGGAGACTCTTGATGATGTTAATAAACAAGTTAATTCTGGTCATAATGTGGATGTTATCTATTTAGATTTCCAAAAAGCATTTGATAAGGTCCCATTAGCCAGGCTCTTGATGAAAACTAGAGCACTTGGTGTGAAGGAAAAGTGTCCCAGTTGGATATATTCTTGGTTAGTTGACAGGTCACAAACAGTTGTTGTTAATGGTGAAGTATCACCATGGATGAAGGTTACAAGTGGTATTCCTCAGGGTTCTGTATTGGGTCTGCTTCTTTTCTTAATCTTCATTAATGATATTGACGTTTCCCTTGGCTCCACGATTTGTAAATTTGCTGATGACACTAAGCTGCACAGGATTGTTGATGATGGTAGGGATTCTTCACTTTTGCAAATTGATTGGGATAAGTTATAGTTTCTTGGTCCCAAACATGGCAGATGCCATTCAATGCTGATAAATGCGAAGTTATTCATTTTGGTCAGAGCAATTTGGCTTTTGATTACTGCATGAATGCTTTAAATCTTGGTTGTGTTGATCAAGAAAGAGATCTAGGTGTTGTCATTACTAGCAATCTGAAGCCTTCTAAACAGTGTGCTTTAGCAGCTGCAAAGGCAAATAGGATGCTTCGTTTGATTAGAAGAAACTTTTGTTTTCTTGGTAGAGAGGTTGTTCTTAATTTGTATAAGCAGTTAGTCAAAACTCACCTTGAGTATGCTGTTCAGGCTTGGAGTCCCTTTTATGAGAAGGATAAGATAATTTTGGAGCAGGTTCAGCGAAGAGCCACTGGACTTATTTCCGAAGTAAGGAATTTCTCTTATGAATCTAGGTTGCGAATTCTTGGTTTGACCACACTTGAGTTGAGAAAAGTACGTGGCGATATGATTCAGGTTTTTAAGTTCCTATTTGGTAGTGATGCTTTGTCTTCCAGTTATTTCTTGCATGTTTCAGCTTATCCTCATGTGACACGTGATAACAGTTTAAACTTGACCAAAAAGTTATCATGGATAAATATTCGGCGTTTTAGCTTTTCGCAAAGAGTTCTTAATGAGTGGAATGCTTTGCCTGAGTGAGTAGTTAGCTCCAATTCTTTTCACAATTTCAAGTTCAACATTGATAAGTTCAGTAACTCTGGTGCTTCTTTGATTTCTTTTTTTGTGAAGGTGGTTGTGTTAGTTTGGGATTTTTATGGGGTGGCTAACCCTTCTTAGCCCGTAATCTTATCTTATGTTATGCTATGTTATGTACATTTATCCATATTGACAAATTGTGTTTACAGTGGAAAACATATTTTAGCCTGTGAAATAATTCCCAAGAGTTACTGTGTTGAACTGGGGTATACAAGTAAGAAATTCCCAAACTATAATTTCAGAGGATTTTTGTACGAGGCCTTATGTTAGGTACCAAAAGGCCATGATCCCCTTATGAATTCTGAAATAATTGTGTCATTTTCTCTAAAACATCCTACCACTACATTCCACCAAGTGGCGCTGGCATGGTGTGTGTATGTGTGTTGGAGGGAGGAGGGGGGTGGCAATCCTCAATTCTAAAAATTTCTAAAAAATAATTATACCAGATGTTTTAAAATGTATTTTCATAAACTAGTTTTGGTGTATATTTGATTTCTAAGCTATTTGCTACCACCAAAACTAGGTAAACAG